>OMLF01051016.1:0-13376 GCA_900302615.1 Holocentrus rufus
AAATATCTGGGGTCATGGGTCAATTCAACCGACCACGATGTGAAGGTCAGGAAGGCACTGGCGTGGAGAGCCCTGAATGGTCTTAGCAAGGTATGGAAATCCAATCTCTCCCGGCGCATCAAAACAAGCTTTTTCCAGGCAACCGTTGAATCTGTGCTCCTCTACGGCTGCGAAGCATGGACTTTAAACGCTTCCCTCGAGAAGTCACTCGACGGAAGCTACACCAGGATGCTGCGTGTGGTCCTGAACATAGACCCAC
Organism: Holocentrus rufus; assembly: GCA_900302615.1. Taxonomy (NCBI): domain Eukaryota; kingdom Metazoa; phylum Chordata; class Actinopteri; order Holocentriformes; family Holocentridae; genus Holocentrus; species Holocentrus rufus. Next base: position 260 of record OMLF01051016.1, read on the forward strand.
GCGAGCACATTACCAACGAGCATCTGTACAGCGGACTACCAAAGCTAAGTGACAGGGTGGCAGCCAGGAGGATGAAACTGGCTGGGCACTGTCACCGACACCAGGAACTTCCGGCAAGCAAGCTAGTACTATGGGAGCCGAAGCATGGGCGCAGACTTCCAGGGCGCCCCACAATAACATATGTGGACGTGCTCAAGAAGGACGCTGGAGCGAGCGACTCTCAGGAACTGGCAAGATGTATGGGAGAACGAGAGGATTGGAATATCCGATGGAATGCCCGTCTGCGGACGACCAAATAATTCTTAGGGAAAAAAAGACTTCGTGCTGCTGTATTTTTTAGCATAAAGACTTCAAGTCAGCAAACCAGTGGATGTACAAACGTGAAAATGGTATCGAACATCTTATGTCAGTCTGGGTAAGTCAGAAAAAGGGTAATCTGCCCAAACCGTTGGAGTATTCCTTTAACACGAAAATAGAATCCAATTCTGGTCATAGGTTTGTAAAATATGCAGGTAACCCCCATTTTTAATGCTCCTAAATTTCAATCATGCTCCTACATCTCTCATAGGCCAAGCCTTGAAAATTCCATTTTCCCATGGAATGGACCTTTAACTGCAAGTATCTGACTATGCAATTTATTCACTCAGCGTGTGCATCAGCATTCAAGCAGCGCATTCAGGTAGCATCACTCCTATCTATTAGTATCGGGGTTTATGCAAACACCACTTAAGTACTACAACTGGAAGTATCTTACCTCATGTAATTCACATCATTCCTTATGTGTTGTATGACTACAGTGGTACAGATAGTCAACTGTTCATCAGTACTTGACAGTCAGCAGGTCATAGTCAGGTTCTTCAGTTCCTCAGTTGTGACAGGCTGTTTCACGGAGCCAGCCCGTGCATAAGTTTTGTTTTGTTTTTGTTTTGTTTTGTTTTTCTTTTTAAGGCGGTTACTGTATTATTGTTTCAAAATGCAGATATTGTGTGCTGTGAATTCCAAAAGTCAACACATACATACTTTTTTCCAACATAATTTGATGCTTTCAGTATGGAATACCTATTTTCTCTGAAGGTCAACAATAAAACCTTTAATTATAAAATGTTTGTGATTTCCCCCAACCTTAATGTTAAAAACATAAATTTTCGCTCTAACCCTTGCCTCCCTAGCAGTGACTGTGCTACTCCCAACGTAACTGCAGTAGCTTTTTCTGTGCATGGAAAATGTAAGCATAAATGTTTGTGTACTTACAGCCTTTGCAGGCCGGTGTATAGCTCCATGTCCAAATCCCTCAGTATCTGCAGACCAGTCCAGTTCTCAATGTGTCTGGAAAAAAAGAGCAGAAAGAAATTGATTATGTTTTCCAGAAAGAATTTCTGCAGGGAGACCCCCAGACCCCTGCCCTGTTTGGTTGAGGAGCACTTACACCCTGGTGCCCCTCACAAGTACCCCCAATACACCCCTGATACGCCCCTCCTGCAAGTCTGCATGAGACCATGCTTTGCTGAAGACTATTACCCATAAATCCAGTGGTACCGTGACACTTTACGTGATTCCAGCAAAAATGGAGAGGAAGCTGCTTGTCAAATATAAGTGAAATCTGTGATCTATAAATATGCAAACCTGCCTCTGTTCAAATCTTCCCCTAGCACCTACCAGGTCACCTGGGACTCACAGAAGCCCACAGAAACCTCTGCTTGTTTTCTGTTTTGCTGCTGTAGGCTACACAACAAAATGGCAAGAGGTAATATAAGTGTACTTCAGCCATAAATGTTTGAATTGGAGGCCGATTCTGAAGAAAAAGAAGAGCAAATTGTACAGGGTCCCTGGTCTGTGATGTAACAGACTGGTAAGCTTATGTGGCCTGCGTCAATCCTGATTTCTGTGAGTGAAACAGGGAAGTAGTCTTTTGACCGCCATGAAGCAAAAACAATGCTCTGTGACAAGCAGTGCACATAGAATACATCAGTATAGTCATGGATTCTCTGAGAGAACACATTAAAAACAGAAAAAAACATGATTTTAAGCAGAGTGGGTCTTTAAGAAGAAGCTACACTTTCCAACCAGGAGTCGCAGCCACAGTGCACACATAGTATACACTTTGAGGACTGCAGGGTTTAGGGTGGGTACCGGTACCAGTTCTGCGTACACTGCAACCACAGGTAGGACGGAACACAGCCATGTCGCCACCATGATGCGATCTAGTCACATTGGGTGGACACACAAAGTTTGAAAGTTGTTAGTTGCACAATGATTCTTGACTTTCCAGACACCTTTTTTTGACACTTTAACACAACCTATGTTCAACTGGTCCTTTGAATTCCAGAAGAAAAAAAATAAAAAACAAAGCACTTTATCCTGCAAAGAAATTCAACTGGCTATTAAAGTGTCTGAATCCGCTCAATGCTATGATGCTGGTTGGCCAAAAAGTTTCTATCGTGTCCTCATGGGAACCCATGAGAAACAGGACGGCAGCCCATTTTGGATCCAGCAGCGTATGGCAACAAATCAAAACACGCAAATCACATCCTACTGAACATCTGTTTACCCTAGAGACTTCCTCCCAGTCCTGCGAGGTGTGTGTGTGTGTGTGTGTGTGTGTGTGTGTGTATTTGTGTGCATGTTTGGTTAGGTAAGCAAGGTGAGATCAGTAAAAGGTGCTGTATGTGTCCATCTGTCTTCCTGGAATTGATTCATCGCCAAAACACCTTTAAATATTTACTCTCACTCTCTCTCTCTCTCTCTCTCTCTCTCTCTCTCTCTCTCTCTCTGATGCTCATTGTTTCTCTATATACCTCGCTCACCCTGTCTCACGCTATCCTAAAACACAGCCACACACATACAAATGTGCACACACACACTCACAATTACACAAAAACATACATGAAAACACTACACCTCCCACTATGTGTAAAAATACAGTACATTCAAAAATATTCCTCAAATATGCATATATATGTATATATGTATATATATACATATTCCTCAAATAAACACACACACACACACACACACACAGCTGTTGCCCAGATATGGGTTAAGTTAACACACATACACATGCATCAAGGTAGATACAAACACAGCACACAAAGATTTACACGCTGTTAGTTACTGTCACATACATAGGATACAAACACATACAGATATTCATCTCACATTCAATGGTTAAAAGTATTTTCCACATTTTCACTGAGTTCTCTCTGCTTGAAGGCTTTCTCCACATTCACTGTACCAGCCTTTCAACTCTGAATATAAAATCACTCACTTGTAGAGCAGCCAGTGTCAAAAAAGAAGTTCCTTTTTGTAATAAATTAAATCTCACTTGCTTGCAGCAACAAAGTCGCCTTTCTTGCATTGATTAAAGCTTGGAATGAATACACTGCAGCTTGCTTGATATACAGCTCACCCTAGAAAAGCAGCCTTGGCTTGACCGAATCAACCACTTATTGAGTAAACAATTTTGCTTGTATACAACTCAACTCATGCTCTCAAAAACACTATTAAATAAAAACAGAATAAAATTCCATTCCCGTGAAAACAGACAAACAAGAAACACAAGATCAAATAAATCTTGGATTTAATGAAAGCCACTTGAAAAAGCAAGCCCATGATTAAGAAAAATGCCCTTGTCGCCTGAAAATCAACTAACACCAAAAACTCAACCTTTTTTGTCATCAATAGCAGTGACAATCTCTTGTACTTGAAAAAAACTTGCCACCAGTTTTTTACATTGAAAAATATTCATATTTATTTCAACAGATTTTGTTTATTTGTGTTTGATAATTGGCAATTACAAGCCTGGTCTCAGACAGCCTCTGGTTTTCTCTAACATCCAAGCTGCAGTGAGTTTCTATTTTTCTTTGCTGTAATCTACTGTAACACTGCAAGGTGTTAGTTACATCAGTCCCTGTGCAATGGTGAATGGGTTGAAAAAGACTGACTTCAAAAACAGGATCTTATTATATAAAACCTTGAAACGTAACCCACACAGACAAAAAAAATGAGTTGCAATGCATAAAATTTGTACAGCGTAAAATCCCTCTTGCTTGAAAGTGTCTGACTCCACAAAAGGCTGCTTTTTTCCCTTTTTTTTAAAAATAAACCCAAATTTAATGCAAAATTCATCTTGTATTAAACGGAGTTGAAAGCAGCATCCAAGCAACATCTTACATGGCAAAAATATAATGATTTAACTCTGTCACCCTTGCAAAAAAGTAGAGATGTCTTGTGCCAAATAAAAGCAGCCTCCCTTTAAAATGAACTATGAAAATGTAGGAGGGCAGTGAATTAAGAGACAATAAATAGTCAAAGCACCATCACGAAAAAGCAAGGCACGTATACAAAGGTATGTTTTAAGATTCCACTTTAAAAAAATTAACTGATTGCAATGCCCTCAGGCCCTCTGGCAGGCAATTCCACAGACAGGAACCATAATCACTTTTTACTTTATAGGAACCACTAAAAGGCCTTTGCCAGAGGGTATGAGGTATCTCTAAGAGACATTAAAAGCAAGTCAGACAGGTAGTCAAGTGCAAGTCCATTTAGAGCTTTAAAAACCAGTTAAAGAAATTTAAAACCAATCCTAAAACTGATGACAGCCAACACAATTTGGTAAAAGCGGGTGTAATATTGTCTCTTCATACCAGTGATTTTACATAATATCTCCACAATGTATATGTCCTTAACATTTCTGCTAATATATTCCAAAGTAACTTCATTAATACAGGCAGTTAATTTCATCAATACAGGCAGTTTGCTTCTTAACAGGGCCCGGATCATTTGCAGAAACTGTACTATACCACTGTGTATCATCTGCATAGCTATGGCAGTTTAACCCATATTTCCTAATGTCACCAAGAGGGAGCATGTACAGATTACACAGCACTGGGCCCATAATCGAACCTTGGGGAACACCACACAAAAGTTGAACTTAAGATGATGAAACCTAATTATCATAAAGAGCATTATATCTGACCAGTTAAATAAGTTTGAGCCAACTTAGAACTGGACCAGAGAGGCCAGATTAGTCTGAAGTTACTGAGAGCCAGTGAAGAGGTTTGACCAGGCCTGCCTTTGTGTTGTGGGAAAGAAGCCAGTAAGCAGTGCGTGGTTTGCAAAGGATAAAAAAATTGTTGGGGCAAGATCAAGTAAGCAAGTATTGCACTGAAGGCTCATTACCAGTCTGTAGCTGTTCAGCAATGATGGATCAAAAGAACTGAAATTTCTGGGAGGGGGGCACACGGGCAAGTATTCCACCTACAAGAATATCACAGCCTCAGTGCTAGTGGAAATCTTAAATCATAATTTTACAACTGTTGATTTCATGTCAGCTTATAGTTATGTCTTCATAATAAATATTGGGCTTTGTCTACTTACAGGCTTTGCCCAAACCCAGCCCAAAACTTTTTCATCTTCAAATCATCAAATGTGAATAGAGTGGCTGTTAGGAACAGAATTTAAAAGGTTACTTGTAGTTGAAAAAAGAGAACTAAAAAATGAGATTGTGTAGTACTTCTAATGTTATCATTAAATGTAGAGAGCTATCTCTACAAATACTGTAGTGAACATGGATTATAGTCTTCCCCTATTTTTGTTCAGCTCTTCAACAATTGCTTATCTGGTTCACAGCCATCCCGTTTCTCCAAGGTGATTTATGTTTGGAGGTGAACATCTTCAAGATGCAAGTCTGTCTCCTCCTACCCATCACCTCCAGGTCTTGATTCATCAGCAACCATTACCACCAGTATCTGGATTCCATGGTGGCATTTCATGATGCTGCTGCTTGAAGCTATTGCCCTTTGAAAATATGCCTGTTAAGTCTGAATGCCAAAGGCTTTTATCCGAGACTCATCCATGTTATCATTAAGAAATTATCTTCATCATTATTTGAGTCTTAATTACCAATGGTACTTAGAGCAGTTTCAATCAATCAGCTATTTAGTTTGTGCTTATAAGGTTGGTTTGAGTTAGTAATTAAAACTGTTCTTCCCACTACTACTCTGTGGCTTTTTCCACTTTTCTACTGTCTCAATAAAAAAAAAAAGAGAGAAAAATATAGGGCAATGGATGACCCAGTCTTCTTTAAAACAAAGTATTCAACAGCTAAACCACCCAACTTTTCTTCAATTTAACAAGATCCCTTGCGCTTGTAAATAAGTCAGGTCTTTCTGGCAATGAATAAAACTTTGAATTAAAGAATTAAAATACCTCTTGTTGCTTGAAAACATCCCATGTGAGAAAAAAAACACATTTAAATGAATCTCCTTTGCTTGAAATCACCCCATAAAAAAGTACAAACTGCATAATGTTATGCTTGGAAATGTCCCAGAGCAGAAAAATAACAAAAAATCCTTCTATTGAATAAACCTTGAATAAAGCTCTTGCTTGAAAAGCAGCTCTCCCAACCTAAAAGGCAGCCTGTGCATCAGAATATGGAGATATTTCAGATTAGATTCTGCTGCCTGCATAAAGAGATTTGTGATATGCAGAGAGACAGAGAAAAACAGGGAGAAAATGAAAAAAAAAGAAAAAGAAAGAAAGAAGGACAAAAAGCAATAAAAAATAGACAAACATAATAGCCTTGTCGGCTGAGGCTCCTCAGCCTTAATGGCTGAGGTGCCAAAGACATTGGAAAGAAGCTGTGATGGGCATGTTTTTTTTCATTCTCTTCATTCAAATATTTGTATTGAATACATGTACATGCTCATGTTAAAAAAAAACAGTTGTTTGCCAATATTCATATTGTGATTGGCTATGGGCTATCACGACTTGTTGCTGCAATTCCCCAATTTTCCCACATGAATCAATTAACTTTCATCTTTTATTGCAGTGCAACAATTATTACTATGACCACTAAATCCCTCTTTGTATACCTCTTCTCTCCTACCTTGGCTTCTTTTCCTTCCCCTCTCCCTCTCTCTCTCCCCCTCTCTCTCCCTCTCCCTCTCTCTCTCCCCCTCTCTCTCCCTCTCCCTCTCTCTCTCTCTCCCTACTCGCCTCTCCTCTCTCACCCCCCTCCTCTGCTCCCTCTCCTTCCTGATCTTGGCAGTGTATGAAGAGTCAGACCTCTCACCCACACACACCATCAATGTTTGGCTCTCAGCACTGAGAAGAAACTGCAATGATAGTGAAGCCTCCTACGCACTCCACTCTGCCTTAGAAAAAAAAGACAGATTGAGAAGGAGAGAGATAAGTAGGAAGAGAAAATGCAAGAGAGAGCTAGGGAGAGAGAAATAGAACAAACAGGATAGGAAGTTACATTTCCGCAATATCCTAGAGAACCAGTATCTGCAACACCTACCTGGAGCATCTGTTGCACTACATGTGTTTACGAGTTACACAATACCAACATAGAAATATCCTAACAGAAGTTGTATAGTCATGTCCTATCAAAAGTCATAAATGCCAAGATGTATTATTGTGGCCTCCATATCACATTGGATACTTTCCATAGGTCTTTGTAAACTTAAGGAGCCACTGTTAAATGCTTTTGATTTAAAGGAATACTCCGTTTTGGCCAAAATACCCTTTTTCCAACTTACCCAGAACTATTACCGCTGAACACACATATCCTTTCATCTGTGCTCAGCAGTTATAGTTCCAACCATCTAACTTCTCCTAAAACATTTTTTTTTAAATTCCAAGACATGCATTTCAAATACACAATACACTGAGTAAATGAGACAGATTCGGAGTTGCTGTAAGGTTTATTTTTCACTGTGACGGAGCTAGGCTAATGACTCCTGTAGACTTCAAGTCTTTATGCTTAAGGAGCCACTGTAAGGTTTATTTTTCACTGTGACGGAGCTAGGCTAATGACTCCTGTAGGCTTCAAGTCTTTATGCTTAAGGAGCCACTGTAAGGTTTATTTTTCACTTTGATGGAGCTAGGCTAATGACTCCTGTAGACTTCAAGTCTTTATGCTAAGCTAACACGTAATGCTACGCATAAGAACCAAACCAGTGGATGTAGAGGTGAAAATGGTATCAAGCATGCTGTTTCAGTCTGGATAGGTCGAAAAAAGGGTATTTTGCCCAAAACATTGGAGTGTTCCTTTAAACAAGGGGCTGTCATGCATTTCAAATTATTAAAGACCCCCTAAACCAAAACTAATTTTTTTGAAATTATTAACATGACAATGTAGTGTTTGGGTTCTGCTACAAGGCATTTCAGCAGCAAAGTTGCTAATGCACGCCATAACTGAGCATTTAAGATTTGAAAATGCATTTTCAAAACCAGAGTCTGAAAAAGTTGGATTCAGTTTATCAGCACCCAGGCAGGATTACTACGTCACAAACCAATCCCGTTGATTTTCTTGTATCTCATTAACATAACATGAGCCTCTGGCTCAAAAATACGCTTGAATATTGCCAATATTGCTGCGAGAGGTAGCCATTTTGACGCAGACCGCTGTCACCGAGCAACCCAGACCAGGCAGCGGCGGTGGGCGGGCGCAAGTTGTGACACATTTGCATACTCATTTGCATACTCATGAATACTCATGGAATCTGGATTTTTCCACGAGGGAGAAATAGTAGTCATGTTTTTAGCCTCTTGGAGAGTTTTATAAAACAACTTTTTTGTGGGAAAGCAATTTGAATAAATAAATAGTCATAGCAGAGCATTTTTAGAAACTTTTAAAATGCCTCTTTAGGGGGTCTTTAAAGTAGCATCATCCTGTAATAAATCAATCCATACAAAACAAAATTTAAAAAAAAAATGGGTGCAGTTAAGGCATCTTTGTCACAAGAGGCCAATGCTACAAGAAAGCTTAATGTACGATGGATTTGGTGATGTCACATGATGTAGCCTAGTTCAAGTTCAAGTTCGAGTTCAAGTATGTAGCCTAATATATCAAGTTTCTCATTACCTGATCGACAGCATTAATATTGACAAAATGGTTACTTTTATGAATGAAAAATAAAATTTGGTCTCCTAGCCTCGATGACAGTACACCTAAACTTTCTTAACAATAATCAATTCAGGCTCTATTTTGAGGAGTTCTTAAGTAAGAAAATTAACGAAATTAGACTGTGTTGGTTGGATTTCATGCTGCTTATGCGATTACATACTCATTGTATAATCTACCAATACCACACTGGCTGTCTGCAGGAAGCCCTTATCCTGAATTTAATTCTAATGAATTTTTATCAGACTGTATGTGAGTATAAATGAATATACTGTATGTTATTATTCGTTTTCTTATTAATATCATAGGTATCAGTGGAGAGTTTTAGTGGTCTGTGGTCTAAATGCTGTTCAGAGGTTTTCACTCACTAACAATAACTCTGGAGGAGGCATTTTTTCCCCATAAAAATGGTCTAGTTTAAAGATACTGAATACACAAATACTGAACCAGATGGAGTAGATCATTGGCCAGATGGATGTAGAGATCACTTTTCTTCTGTGACCCAATCTGTTGCGTCAGATTAGGTGTTTTTTGTTTGCTTGGGTAATCAGTGTTGTTGAGCTCTATAGTAAAGAGCATAAAACTATACTAAATGAAATGAGAGTAACAGTCGCTAAGAGAAATAGTATTGGAAAAGAGTACAAATAATAAATAGCAACAGACATTTTTAACATGTTTACATGCTGTTTGTCCTACTGGGTTCAATATCTTGCAAACCAGACATTAAATGTAACAATTACACACATATCAGAAATATAGATGAAATATAAAATCTTGCATAGTAGGAGACAATTCAGTTTCAAACATTAGTATTAAACAAGAAGTATGTATTTAAAAGCAGTTTTACCCAGCTCTCTTTAACATGGGGTACACCAAAAAATAAGACATCTTGTGATCTAGTAATTAAAAATTTTAAGACTGATCTTGCAGCACAGATAATAGGGAACTTTTTGGATTAGGGACTTAAAATGCAATAAAACACATGTGGCGTCCTCCTCCTTTCTAGATAAGACCATCTCACTTTCTTATACAAGATGCAGTGCTGAATTACAAAGCGTAATGCACTATGGTATACCGCATCCAAAGGTTTTAAAATACAAGGTGTAGAAGTCATATATATAACATCTCCTGTGTAAAATATCTAACTTTCAGCTTTTTTTTAAGGTGCTCCGCACGAGTCTTAACAAGGAGTTTATTATCCAGCCAGATTACAAAGTATTTATAGGATTCCACAACTTTGATTTCGGAACCCTGAAGTGAATGAATACCAGTGACTGAATTGTTTGATCTAAGGATCCTCTTATTGTAGCTTTCTCTTGTTGAGGAAGCTATGTTAAAAGTGTAGTTTTTCAAGCTACCAGTTATTTCACATAAGAAACGATCAAGCAAAGATCACCTCAAGATAAATTATTTAGTATGTATGTCATGAGTGTTAAGTTACTTAGAAAAAGTAGTTCAAATTATATCACATCAGAATTTTCATATATTATAAAATAACCATAGAAAATCAATCAGAGTATTAAATTTGAATTTTGGGTAACTACCACCAAGCTACTGCACAATAAAGTTGAATTAGTTCAATTATACATTGTGAAGCTTTTCCCCAACACATTTCCACACATAGGTGTTTCCTAGTTGGCTGTCAAAGCATTTGAACCAGTGAAGCGAAGGAACAGCTAAAGAGCAATAGGCACAACAGACAAAAAAATAATAATAATGGCAAAGGAAAGGACAGAGATAGCCAAACAGTGACAGAAAAGAAGAGGCTGAGAAATACCAAGGAACAGAGGGAGAGAGCAAAGACGATGGAGAGATTGAGAAATAATGATAGAGATAGATAGAGAGGAGAGAAAGCAAGTCAAGAGGAGTTAGTGAAGTCTTGTTAGAGCCTCTAGATTTACTTGGTGTGAAATTGACTGTGCTCAGAAGACCTAACCTCCCGTTTCAAATAGGACGTGGCAAACGCTCCGCTGCCGTCCCGCAGCTGAGTTGCTGTTAAGCACTTTCATTAAAATCAATGCTGCAGTTCATACCAGGCACGCGTTCACTGGTGAGTTGGGATGTTTTTTACACTTCAAGTAGATATTTTTTTCTGTGGTTCAAAGGTGAGAAGCCAGCCACTCTCCATAGAACAAGAGCAAGTGTTTCTGAACATGTATTCCTTTGTTTGAACTAATGCCTTCAAAACAATATTTGACACACAACACGGATCACAGCATTTGTGAATTATTATACACTTCTCACCTGAATATTGGAAACATAAGTTGAAACATGATCTGACTTGGCCATTCATAAAAGCAGAAAACAGTTTTTAATGTATATAACAATTGGCGGGCCCAAAGGGAATAACAGTGAGGGCTTTTGCACTCCTTCTGTTGTCCATCCTGTGTGAATAACCATCCCACTAGAAAACACTTTCGTTCCACTGGACCCTCAATATGAATCGACAATAATCTACTATGATGCTACAGCACATGGGGAGAGAGTCTCAGGGAGTAAGACAGGGATAGAAAGAGAGGTAGAAAGTGTTTTTAAACTAATCTTGGGCCAGTATTGACCTTTACATGAAAAATAATATATGGCCACATCAGTATCATCCACCCCTGATACGATAGAAGCTGCTAACTGAACACAGCCTGCTAATGTGTTTCCATAACAACTTTTTTTTGTAAATCATATTTCATTAGCATGGCTCTCAGTGGAGAGTTTTAGTATCCAATTGTGGTCTAAATACCTTAGCAGAGTTTTTTTCACTCTGACATGAATTCAGTTCTGCAGAAAACACTGAATACTTGCCATTTTTGATGTATGAAAATGACAGATAGATAGCAGAAGAAAAATAAAGAGGCAAGGCATTGCTATTACTACAAAAGCAACATATGTGACAGGAATTGAGCAATGTCTAATGGCAGCAACACAGCACCCCCAAGTGAGGCGATGAGGGAACATTGGAACAAGCTCAACCTCATGCAAATGAACTGTGTTGCATGTGATGCGTAAGTGCAACAGCTCAAGCCAACCGATCAGAGCGCTTGTCAGTGAGTGTCACAACACAAACACAGCAAGGTTCCGAAATGGTCACGGAGTCGATAATCATAATGTCTGTGAAATAAAAAAAAAGACTAGTCATAGGAAATTAGAGGTAATAACTGTTTTTAGCAAAAAGTTCAACAGTGTTAGAACATAACTCCACCCAATTGGATGTCAGGTCATTGCCGGACCCTCACTAGGGGGGAAAGCCTAGAAACTGGTATGACACTCACTGACTTACTGGCTTTTTCAGATAGTGAAGTCTCCTTGTGGCGACATCAAACATTGGTACAGAACTAATCAGGCTAACCTTTAATCATGATTTCTTATACTGTACATTCGAGTAGCATGTTTCTACAGTACTGCAGTACTGAAACTGCAGTCTCCTGTACTGCAGGAACATACTACTCATACATTCAACACAACCCAAGGGACATATATGTAACAGATCAGTGTGGCTGCCCCTCGAAGGAATCATGTTTTGGACAAAATACCATTTTTCTGACTTACCCAGACTGAGACAAGATGTTAGATAATATTTCACCTCTGTATGTTGGTTTGGTTCCTATGGGTAGCATTTCATGTTAGCTTAGCATAAAGATGTGAAGTCTACAAGAGTCATTAGCCTAGAAAAAAAAAAACTTACATCAACTCTGAAGCTGTCTTATTTACACAATGTATCATGTGCATTACACAGTAATGAAATACACATCTTAGAATTTAATCCGCTTAACACATATGTTCAGCAGTTATAGTTCCTACCATCTAAGTTATTATTTTTTGTTTTGTTTTGTTTTGCTTTTAATTCCAAGATGTGCATTTCAAATACACAACTATGCCCTGTGAGGACTGTAAAGAAAAAACTCAGTAAAGCAAATAAAAAGATCGCTGACCTTAAAGGTCCACTAAGGCTAGATTTACACTACATGGTTCAAGTGACCCAATTCCAATTTTTTCCCGCATGTGGCCCAGTTCGGATTTGCGTCATGACTGTGTAAGCAGGAAAAAAGCACATGGAATCGGATATCATCAGATCCGAATCAGGCCTTTTCCATATGTGGATAAAAATCAGATATGAATCGGATATCTGCCAATGCGGCTGCAGTGTAAGCAAACAAATCGATATACCCTGTCATTGCGAGTCGTACGTCATTGAAAATCCGCCTATTGATGACATAT
>OMLF01051020.1:0-11889 GCA_900302615.1 Holocentrus rufus
GTGCGTGTGTGTGCGTGTGTGTTGTTGTGTTACTTCAATTACTCGACAAAATCCTGCTGGAAAATTCCAGCCTGCACTTCCCATCCCCACAGCTGTTCAGAGGTCAGTGTGTGTGCGTGTGTGTGTGTGCGCATGCGTGCGTGTGTGTGTGCATGCGTGTGTGTCAGAACAAGCCTGGAAAGTGTCTGTCAGCACTCCAGCTGTGAGGTCCAAAACAACAGCAGCTAAAATGGACGACCCTGTGACCTCTGACCTCTCCTGTCGATCCCTCAGAGGTCGGATTCCTGAACCTCTGATATCTGATCACAGGCGACGATGTCATCAATGTGTGACAGAATTCACCGAAACCAAACCAACACAAAAAACAAGAGCTATGAACTTATAACTTATAATACAATACAACAATTTAATCGTCCCTTAGCATTTTGATTATGTAAGCAGTTATTTGCGATTCATTTCTTTTTATTTTTTTTTACTTTCTAACTTTGAAGCTACTTAAGGGGAAATTTAAGGGAGAATCTTGGGTTTAAGGGATTAATGCAATTTGAGTTAATTTTGTTGCATTTGTGGAAACAACTTTGTTCTCTGTCTTTTCTGTTGTATCAATGTCAAAAACAGAAAAGTAATAGCAGGAACAGCAGGAACCAATCTGGGACGGACGCCCTGCTGTTACATAATTTATAAATGTGCTTATTACAACAGAACGAGGCTCGACCCTTAAACTTTGACCTTCACTTTTCCATTGATCTCATGGATATCACATCCCGCTCAGAGAAACACAGCGAGTGTGTGTGTGTCTGTCAGCCTGTGGCCCGTCGTCTTTGATCCGGCTCACTTCCTGTAACATCCCCATACATTTCCAGGTCAAAGGTCACGGGCCGCGCTGCCTGTACATCTCGTGTCCTATAGCCGCTCTGCTGACTCTGTCTGTCTGCTTCGAAAACAGGATGAGTGATGAATAGGCCATAAACACACACACACACTCACACACACACACACACACACACACGAAACTCATTGACAACACTGCCACCTACAGTCTCAACTACGTAAAGGTCCAACAAGAGTTCATGATTACATTTTGGAGGAAGCTGAATAATTGGATAATTAACACCCTTACCTTTGAAATATCCCTTAGATTTCCCCTTAAGTAGCTTCATAGAGGCAATTTTAAAGACAGACTCTGATTTCCCCTTAAATTTCCCCTTAAGCATCTGCAAAGTTAGATAAAACAATTTGTTTCTATATTGTAGGACAGTGTCCATCCATATTGTGTCTCTGCTGGCTGCAGCTTCATTGAAGCTCCATCACACTTATATTGAGTGAAATATTCAAAGCCAAGATGCCATTGTTTTATAGCTGCAGAATTACATCAAATAGAAAATATCTGTCTATGTCTTGTGCATCATTTTATACACATTTCCTTGGAATTGTAAAATGGAATCTCACTGTGGACTTGAAGAGAAACATATTTTATAGGATTTTGACACGTACGTTTACATGAGCGTGTGAAAGTTTCAAGCAGCAAAAATAACGGGAAAGCCCTGCTGAGGCTTCACACATGAGCAACAAGAGACTTTATTATAGGAACGCCTTTGTTTTTCTGGTACTGGCAGCAGCAGTAACCAGAAGTTACAGAAACGGAAACGGGCCGGTTCAAATCCCTTGACCGCGGGTGGGAAAAAAAAAAACTGGGAGGGGAGCACATGAGGAATCAATGACACATGAAAACCTTGATCCCAAATGAGCTTTATACTCCCACAATCTTAAAAACATGGATATTTTAGGGTTTAAGTTTTTAGTAATAGAGTGCCTTGGACTCCCTGCTGCTTCCATGGATCAGACTCACCAGATGTATCGAAAATCCCTTTGTGATTTCACCTATTAAATCCCCTTTAGTCATTAAGGGGGAGATGTCAGTCACCCCTTCTCTCCTTCATTTTACACATTTAGCTGATGCTTAAAATTATAACCTGCCAAAAATAAAGTTTTGTAAGTATCAGCAGACCACCAACTGTCCTGTAACTACAGTGATCACATGAGAGAGGAAAGAAAGAAAGAAAGAAAGGATGTTTTTTTGTTCAACTGTTCACTGAGGCATGCACTTACAAAAACAGTGTGAACACACACACAAACACCCGCAGTAAAACACACACACACAAATGCACACACAAGGCAAAGGTCTCAGCTTGAAGCAGCTCCTGACTTGATGTGTGCAAAATATAAAGAGGTGTGAAGCACCCATCTGTACACACACACACACACACACACACACACTCAGGGCAGAGTATTGTGGTTTTATCACACTGCTACGTGACTGAGCATCTGGCCAAGTAGCACAGCATCTCAAAAGTACAAATGCTTGATTGCACACACACACACACACACACACACACACACACACACACACACACACACAGAGGCCTACAGACATGCACACATGCACATGTCTACACATGTTGAATTTTTGCACCTAACACCATCATGGAGGTGTGTTGGGCAATTTGCTGTATTCAACAATATATATACAGACCTCACCAAATGACAGAGAAACTATCTGGATGGATTAACTGGACTCGACTACGAGTGAAAACCTCTTTTTTTTCAATTTTGCATTATTTTTTTTTGATGTTTTTAATAGATGTCATTTCTGTATGTGTAAAAATAAAAGTCAAGTACATTTGTTTCCAAATGCAGCTTACGGTGACACAGTAAACTGTCTTGTCTTTAGTCTCCAAAACATGAAGAGCTGTAGCTTGACAAGAGTCAGCTCGGTTAGCCTGAACAAACTGTTAGCTAGCTAATTAGCCAGCAGGCTCATTTAGCAAAGAAACCAGCATTCATGTTAACATGTGACCACTGGCATCTAATATATAGGCCAGACTATAGACTGCATATCAGATGTGTTTAAAACAAAACAGTTATTGTTAGCTGACCAGATTAGCTAGCTAACAAACGGATATTGGCATCATTTGCAAGGAAACTTCCAGTCGCCTTGATATGTAGTTAGGGACACTCTTTATCAATGACCAAAAGAAAACAGTGAAATTCAAATAAGTCATTTAGCCATGCTATTATCTAAAACTGAATCCAAAATCCAACTGATGTTTCCTTAAAATTTCACCAATTCAAGAAACCTGTAACTACGATATGTCCCTCCTTACAAATGTCAAAAACAACACGTCAACTGAAGAGACGGGCAAGTTGTATGTCATGTAGAAACACAATCAGCTGTTCACAGCATCGTTGACCAACAGCTGACCTCCAATATGGCTGCCAGATGGGGTGTTACATCACCTGAAAGCCCTTTCTGCTCACTCGCGGCACAGACCGACTCTCTCTGTCTTTCTAATACACACAGCAGCCCGCTCAAAGTGCACCATTAATAACAGCTCATTTCCTGACATTTCAGTGAGCCTATTAGCCAGGGAAGCTGACGAAACACATTTACAGCGTGGCCCGCGGCGATCGCTGCCTTCTGCTGTGGGCTGTTGAGTTGTCGGGGTTGCCGTGCCTTGCCCAAAGGCACTTTGATAGCAGATCTGAGATAAGGGAAAGCGTTAATCCGTCATTTCCACAGATTTGCCAGCCAGACGGAGGACAGACAGAGAGACGAGACTGAGCTGAAGACGGCAGAGACGTTGTTTATCAGCAGATAAGCCTGGCTAATGAGATAAGGGGTTATTGCTGCTAATTTACAGTTACGTTAACGTCATACAAATTTCCTCGGAGAAGGGAAGAAGGGGGCAGGCAGTGAGATAGAGAGATACCTGCAGTGGTTATTCATGCCAACATGCTGTGAGGCAACAAAGCAGATTTCCTGAAGGATGCAGAGGAGAGACTGAGAGACCATTTATTTACATTCTATACACAATATACATTCATTCTAATGTATGAAGATGAATAAACTAATAATTTATTGATGTTAAAATGCTACACATAGCACCTTTAACTTTAATTAAAATGGTGAATGGTGAAAACAATGGAAACGTTTTTTTCTCTTAAATTTCTGTCTCTGTTTTGATCTCAAATATTTAGTAATTACATAATTGACAAAAATAAATAAATAAATAATAAAATAAAATCACTGCCAAAGCACTTCAGTACATAATAATGTATAGTAATCACATCAAAACAGCTGTCATAAAACAATTTGTAAAATTTTTATTTTTTCAAAGATTCTGAACTTATCCGTCTGTCCTTTGCCAGTTTTTCTCTTAATTTCTCTCTCTCTTGTCATCTCACTGTATTATAAAAGTAAAAATGACTATTCATGATCTTAGTCTCTCTCTCTCTCTCTCTGGGTTTTTTCCCCAGAGGAGTTAGGAAAGGAGAAGAGGAAATGCCAACGCTGACAGAGGAAACAAGAGTCCAGCGAGGACACGGATAACAAGATTTTCTCCCTCACACTCTGTTTCTGTCTTTCTCTTCTCTAAACAGGACGTTCACATCCACACCCATCATCATCATCATCATCACCACCATCATCGTCATCACCCGCATCACTGTCTGACAACTTCCACCCTCAAAACATCCTCCCCTTCCCTCTCTGTTGTCTGGAGGAGATACACAGTGAGTGCCTGGGCAAGTAACTTCCTGTAGAGAGAGGAAATTTCATCCAGTGCACTTGAACGCACCATAACGGCATATAAAATCTGAGTTGGACCCTGCAGGAATTGAACCAGCAACCAAGGTGGTATTAAACGAGTCCACCTTCTGACACTCTTATCAGGTATGTCAGGTAACCATAGCAACCTGAAAGCATCAAATAAGGATTGTTTATGAGCTTTAAAGAACAAATATTGAAAAGTTAACTGCTACTCTGAAACAGAATGAAGAGCAGAGATGCTGGGCCTTTATTATTCTTCATTCTTTTATTGTTGCCATCAACATCACAGCTCGGAAATTCAGTCATCATCGATATTTCCAAATTTCCCACTTGTAATTACAACTTTGATGGGCACCTTCATGAGCTGCTAACTCGTAAATATGATAAATTTGATGTTTACGACAAGTAATTGAAGTTACCATCTCCTACCGGGCATCAAAGGCACCATCTCCAGCTGTCACCAACATTCACTGCATTCAAGGAATCAGTTAAACGCAAGAATAAGACAAATAAAATAAAATAAATTTAAAAAAATATATCACAAAACAACAAAATTGGCCCAGAAATGCAAAGTACATCAGAATAGATGTTTGTTTTGTGTGCCTGTTTTAGGGTGGATTTCCCCTTTAATGTCATTTTCTCACCACTGATGACAGGATTTTGTCCTCTTCACTGTCAACAGTTCAATACTTGCTGCTTTTTTCACTGTTTTCCCTACTGCTGCTGTTTCCTAAAATACATTAAATGTTCAAGAGTCAAAATTTGATCCTTCTTTATGAACCGCACAATAATCCAGAACAAGAAAGAGAGAGGAAGAGAGGAGAGAGAGAGAGCTGTATGGATCCACAACTGGAGAGTGAGTAATAGTTTTGTCGATAAAATTACTAAGAACAAAAGGTGAATTGTCTTCTGTGCCTCCTGCAATTTAAAAGACAGGCTGTTATGTTTTTATTTCTAAAATCGACTCTGTAGTAAGTCGATAGAACAAAGAGATGATTTTATTTTAAAGAAGCCTTTGGGGAAATCCAGCCCACAGTGAAAGATATCACTGTTTCAATGATATATTCAATGTACTACGTTATAACAGATGCTGTAAATTTATAGCCGCAGCTTTAAACTCAATTTTGTTAAATATATTTTCATAATTTACATTTATACATTAGTCACCTTTAAAACATTATTTCTCCTGTTCTCGTGGGCCTTCATGGTGTTTTTCAAAACCAGGAACCTTTTTGACTGTTCATTGTACCATTATTAATGTAGTGTGTGTACGTGTGTGTGTGCATGTGTGTGTGTGTGTTGGTCCCATCTGACATTACACACAACCTTCTATCTCTATGGTACTGTTATTGCCCTGACACACATTCTTGTTTCGACACACTCTTCCAGGAATTCTTAATAGATTATGAGGCGTGTGTGTGTGTGTGTGTGTGTGTGTGTGCGTGTGTGTGTAATTAAAGCTTCTCCCCACAGCACTTTCTGGTCGTAACAAGTTTTGTTAATTCCTGTATGGATCAATAAAGCCTCACATTATTCCCGCTGTAGCTTCTGGTCCACTTTAGTCAGAGCACAAAGTCAACCTCTGTTTTTTTCTTGTTTTTCGTTCTCAGATAAGGAACCAAAAAAATCCCCCATTACCTCTCGTTAACAGCAACATCACAGACATTCCTCTGCACACATTCAATGAATTTTTACTCGAATGCTTTTCCTCCAAATCTGATTACCTGGAGAATGTCACTACAAGATGATTACTGAAAGGTCAATTGTCCGGACTTGACTTCAAGCAAACACACACACACACACAGACACACACACACCCACTGAAGACACACCAGTATTACGTAAGGTGAAAAGCAGCCTTAGAAAACAAATCCCTGTTTTAATCATTAGCGCTGTTGAAACAGCTCAAAACGGAGCAGCGGGGCTTCCTGACATGAAACCCAGCCATTAATCAGCGGCGGCTTCACGCACCAGCCGGGTCTCACTTGAAGAGTTGTTTTTTTTTTTTTTTTTTTTTTACGTTTCAACATCCCCTGTCGGCCGCGGTGGCCAAATCCCCCGAAGGACGGCGAGGAGAGAGCCGGCTTTCAGAGGGAGGTGATGTAACCGACATCTGCTTTTGTAGGGTACACGGCGCTCGCTTGGTTTCGTGGAGACGCCGTGTGACGGGAACGGCGTGTATTTTTTCTCCTGTCAAATAATATTTACTCTAACCGGCTGATTTATCAAGGATTCTTGGGTCTTTTTCATGCACCAACAGGAGAAACAGTGTCCCCACCAAATACTGCATGTGTGGCCTAATACACATGTATTTGTAGTTATTACTGTATCTTATGCTGAATTAATAGATTAGTAATCCAGAATTTGTGCTCAACAGGTGATCACAAAACATGCACATAAATTAATTTTTATGATTGTTTCTTGTTGAACCACTTTGCACCATCCACCATTGGATGACAGGTCACATGACTTGTTTTCTTGTCTCTGATTGGTCGCTGCATTGCCAGCAACTTGCAATGGACCGGCTACTTGTTCTGAATGACCGATTCCTCAAAAAACCTCAAAAAACCACATTAAACAAACCGCAGCTCACTCAAACCAGCATCAGATTACTAAACACAGATGGACTGTAACCCATAACCATGCGTACATTATTTGACTTTTTCTTTGATGTGTCTCCTGTAATTTGTGATATTGAAGGTCCTTGATGTCCTTGATGATTTCTGTTTTTTGTGCGTATGCCTGAAGTGCCATGCCAGACAAATTTCCCCTTGAAAGAATAAATAGATTATTCATTCAGCAAATTTTGCCCTAAATTTGATTTACTTTGATCCACTGTCCAGGAGAGTAGAGGTGACAAAAACTGTGGAAAAAGAACAGAACGAGAAAAGAGAAAGGCAGATTTCCCCCCTTGAGTTACGGCGGCCTGTAAGTCACTGATCCATAATGCACAGAAGTAAGCTAGCTAATTAGAGCAGAGATCCATCAGAATTTAAAATGTCAACGTGTCAATATATCACGAAATACTGCAGCAGTATTACTGCTTCGTCAGGTGTTTTCATTGATGGCTACTGATTAATGAGCCTGATTTATGACGGTCATTTTGTGCTATGGGGCAATCAAACTGTAATCATTGCCCCTTTAAAAGAGCATACTCCAGGCACGAAACACACACACACACACCGTGACATTCACTGCTGCAGATACTCACAAATATATAACTACTTGCACAGTCACTGCATATAATTATGAATAAACGAGAGAGAGAGAAAGAGAGAGAGGCTGAAATCCACTCTCTAAGAGCTTGAATTAAGTCCAATTAAAATCATAGTTAGGAGGAACGTGACTGCATCTCGCATTTCCCTGTCTGGTGGGTGGTTCACACACGCACACACGCACACACGCATAAATTTCTCCTCTTCAACATCTGCAGCATGCTGATATTGAGTTTGTACGTTTTACTCCATTTATACACAAAATAGCTTGTAAAAGTTGACCTTTCGACATACTGGCGAACGCCTTTTCTAAACCATTTAGAAAACGCTCTCCTCTGGCGTGACCCATAGAGATTAAAAACCAACATTGCCGGTATTATCAATAGCAGAGTTCTGTGTTATTAGGTAGGACAGTAGTTACAGGTGAAAGGTAAGAGGAAGCAGCGCCAGTGTCAGTTTTGACCCCGCAGCCCCGGACATGACCGTCCATCTTGTGATGAAAGCTGCGAGGGACGCGGGCACCATTTTGGGGCGGGCGGGGATTCCTCTACGGGGAATACGGAGGAAATGTGGAAAATGCCAACTGGAGCTTTGATGTTGGAGCCCTGCTGTCCAAGAGACGGGGGAATGACATTTCGCTTATCCCCAGGACCGAAACCACCATGTAACAACCGTCATTAAAGGAAAAACACACTGTTAGTTGTTCCTGCACTGTTAAATATCACTAATAAACATGCTTTATCTACTTCTACTTCAGTTGGTGACTTACTACACTTCCCAGAATACATTACATTACATACAGGCCCGTGTTCTCTGACTGTGAGGGACTGACACCAAATCCCGATGTTTTAGATCGCTGAAAAACTCCATTGTAGCTGTGCAGGAAATATCTCAACGTGGGGTCACATCGTAAGAAAAATATCCAACAAGACAAGCTGGTACGTGGCGTCTGGAGACTCCATTCTGATGTAATGATACCAGTCAGTGTCCCCAACTGTGGCCAAGCTATACTGCTGTGTTCCCAAAGCACGTTTTCCACGCTGGCCTGAAGTGAAGCAACATCACCAACAAAGTATGCCGCTCAAAACCCCCCCAAAAATCATGCTTATCGAGACTGACATAATAATCCTGATGTCAAAGTTACTCTGGAGATAAAGTTAAGCACAATACAGACTCAACTGTTTTTCCCCATTTTCACTGCAGCTAGATGGCTAATGCTAACGTTAGCTTTGCATGTTCTGTGCCAGGCTTAGCTTACTAAGACCCACTGAAATTAAATTTAAAACAAACTGCAGGTTTTACAAAAGGTAATAAATGCGTGCACACTATCTAATGTAGGAAAATCGTCTACATTTTCAGTAGTCATGGCAACAGCAGAATGTTACAGGCTTAACTATGTATAATGCTAGCATATTTATGCATTAACCTTTCTGGACCTTTGTAAGGTTTGTCACTTTTTGGCATGGGAGTATTTTCCTGGGACGAGGTTTTGACTTAGCTGTCAATTTATTTACAAGTTTGTTTTCCTGGGAAAGGAGTTGATGACTGTTGTTTTAAAGTTTTTAGCTATATTTTTCTTTAAAGTGAGTATTTTCCAGACAAACCGCTGTGAGATTGGACCCACAGGTTTTATTATAAGTACATTTGTGCAGAGACAAATTAGAAAAGCTGAAACTACATACTCACACATCGGGTACAGAGTGTTATTTCTGCAACAAATACATCTGAATATTACCGCTAGACATCCTCTCTCAAAGAAGTAATCTCTGGAAAGTTCCACTGTTCTCCCTTCTTTTGGTTTCTGACAAGCTGCCTGCTTCTTGTGTAACGGCACTAAGTCACATTAGCTAACTCCTTTTTGGAAACATGGCATAATGATGATGAATAACTGGGGCCAGAACAAATCTTCTTAACCAAGAAAACGTCTCACAGCAGTGTTTAGAAAGAGTACAGCACGAGCCAGGATTTGGACCCATGCAGTCATGCAGCGGGCAATCTTACAGCACTACGTAATAATTTAAGTATCTGATACCCACTTAATTTAAAGCAATGCACAACAGAAAGTAAATCAACACTGCTCTTCTGTGCTGTGGATGGCAGACAGAAATTGAGAAAAGGTAAAAATTATCATTTTATGAAGCAATAGAAACCTTTTCTACCTTTGATCATATTGCTTGTATAAATATGGACTTACTCTTTACTATGAGTCTGGCTGTGCTGTGTGTGTCTATAGTGTCTGTGGTTATTTTTGTCAGTGTGTGATGTCTTTTTTTTCTGTATTTTCCATTTCACTGGATTGAAATGAAGTAAATTAATTAATTATGAAAAATCTGAAAAAAAGTAAATGAATAAAAAATAAGTGAAATAAAATGATTTTTTAACCAATAAAAATAAATAAAATATAAAAAGTAAAATCAAATTGAAAAACAAAAAAACAAAAACAAAAATAAATGATATAAAAATAAAAATAAAAAAGACAATTTATAATCATTTAGAATAATGACACATTTAGATGAGAATTGCTTAGTCAAGTGTCACTTACAGGCCTCCGTAATTCAAAGGGAGTGGGAAGGCCTGGTCACTGGGGAGCGTTACTTTATTGTTTTTGGAGTGAGACATCACACCAAAGCGATGTGGGGAACCTGCTGTCGGGATTTCGAGGAGTTTCCTGCTGTGCGAGCCGAGGTCTGGAGTGATCCGCCAGGTTTGGAAGTCAGTAAATCAGCCAGAGACAGAAACATACAAACATATGGAGATGGAGATGGACAGATGGAACGAGTGTTTCTCTCTCCGTCTTGTGTTTTTTCGCCCGCTCTGACTTCTCACATTCACACAAGATTGATGACCAATACTCCACCAAGACTAACAGATAGTGAGAAACACACACACACATACAAACAGAAAGAGAGAGAGTGAAATATGGAAAGAGCCACTTCCATGTTTCCAGTGTTTTCTTTCCTGCCTCGCCTCAGATTTACATGCAGATTTCAGTCTCTGAGGTCAAGAACTGGGAATCCTGCGGTTTTCCTCTCATCACTTCATAAGGGTCTTCCCAGGACAGCGGTAAGTCACACACATGCACGCACGAATGCTGAATACACACACACACACCTCAACAAACACGTGCAAACATAGTTATACCCAAGTTTATGCAAGCAGCTGTGACATAATGCATGCATGAAAACTGACGCATACAAGCACACAAGCATGCATGAACATATTTAAACACACACACACATACGCACACACACATACACAGATGTTATCCAAGCCTTTCCGGAACAAAGGATGATTAGTCTCTCAGCTACTGATTAACAAGATTCTCCCTGCTAACCACTTCCTTGACTCTGCATGTTCTTAGCACTGCGCTTGTTATTCAACTTTAGCTCTTAAAGGGGCAATAAGTAACATTTACTATGATTTTTATCACCACATGGCACAAAATAACCGTAAGTTTAATAAATGTACGGGGGGTTGATAGTGCCATCAATCAATACCTGTGACTCAATGATTACTTCACCATGTGCTCTAATCTTTGGCTTTCAAATCTCACTTAACAGCATGAAATTCCCCACCTGCTGGTTTATCAAGATCCAACTCACACACCTACTGGCACTAGGGATGGGCTTTTTGTCTTTTCGATCCGTTACCAAGTAATATCAGTGCTAGCATCCTGATACTGATACTTTTAAAAATTTTCTGTTGTACATAAAAAGAAAATTCTTGCAATTTCTACAACGAAAATGAGCAGATGCATACATTCAGCAGAGAGCCAGGCTCCACCGAGGTCATGGCTGGATGTTGCAGCCCTTTCTACAGTAAGCCCCGCCCCTTTTCAGCAATGCTGTTCACAGAAGACACGCCTCTTTTGGGCAATCAACGTGGAAAGTTGGTCAGTGCTGCCTTGAGTCAGAACTCCACCATTGGCCCTTTTCCACTAGTACCTACTCAGCTCGACTCAGCGCGACTCGGCTCGACTCGACTCGCTTTGAGCGCGTTTCCATTAGGTCTTAGTACCTACTAGCAGGTACTATTTTGGGACCTACTCAGCCGGGGTTCCAAGCG
>OMLF01051021.1:0-14463 GCA_900302615.1 Holocentrus rufus
GGAAGTGCAAGAGGTGTTTTATCTGATCAGTGCAGCTTAGAAAAATACATCGACGCATTGCAGAATCTACTTTTAGTCAGCAATGCATGTGTTCCGGTTTATCATCATGTCACCAGCCAGCTACATCTGATAGCACTGGCTGTTTTCTTTCTTCCCAAACAAGGCTAACGCCGGGCTACAGTAGCCGATGACATGGCATCCTCTTTTAAATCTGCCCCTGTGAAAGGAGAAGCTTCTGTTCTGAGTCACAGGAGATGAACAAAACCTTAAACCACGACTGAACTTATCTCTTCACAAGAAAACTGCCACCGCAGAGGGAAAAAAAAAATCAGGTTTCAAGGTAAACACGAAATGTTAATCATCTTTAACTGCCACCAGCGGTTTCATCACAGAAGTGGTGTCATCGATTTTAAGTGAATACGTGACCGTCCATTTTACTAGGCAAAACCCAAGCTAAATAAAAATAAAATCACCCATCTTGAGATCTTAATATTGTTATCAAATTAGCAGGAAGTGTGGAGAAAAAGTAAACCACACAGAACATTCTGTATTCAAGCGGCCTTGAAGACAAACAGCTTGTTTTTATAAAAAGACAAAGTAAGAAAAAAAAACAACTCCACAAAAAATATGTTCACAAATTTGTACACATCATAAGTGGGAAAAAAATTGTCAGTGGAGTGAATTAAATCTGCACTTCTTTCCAGAGACGAGGCTGTCAGCAACTTGAGGCAGAATAAGGCAGATCACTCCATCAGATCCTGCCTTCAAGAAAAGTATATTTAATTCAGGTCCGAAGATAAATTAATTTGGCTGTGGAAAACGTTATCTCATGTCACTTCATTGAAGATTTCTTAATGCAGTGACTTAGATCCATGTTAATGATTAGTCTACATCATTTTAACCAACGCTTGGTGAGCCGAGTCTGCGTACCATTTTGAAACTGTGATAACCAACATCAGGCTAAAAAATTCAGAACAGACAGCAGGAGCCGCACAGTAAACACAAACACAGCAGGGTCTTGATTTCAGAGTACAATAGGTTCTCAATTTGTCTTGCCGGCAGAGGTTTCCCGCTCCGTTTCAAAGACAAATTTCTCCCTCGGCGCTCGTTACAGCGTCTTGATGAATCGTACAATGGCTGTAAAAAGAAGTGCGTCCACTCTCCAGTGTCCCAGTGACATCCAGAGGACGCAGATATGTGCATTACCACACACGGGACACCGCCAACCATCCAGTCACGTGATCTGATCTCTTTGGGTGAAGATTTTGGCATGTTAGTGACAAATCCTGCATTAAAAGAATGCTCCAACGTTTTGGGCACAATACATGTTAGCTTAGCATAAAGACTTGAAGTCTACAGGAGTCATTAGCTTAGCTCCATCTAACCCAGGTGTGTATTTCAAATACTCATGATACAGTGTGTGAATAAGACAGCTGTGGAGTTGCTGTAAGGTTTATTTTTTCACTTTGACAGAGCTAGGCTAATGACTCCTGTTGACTTCAAGTCTTTATGCTAAGCTAACATGAAATGCTACCCATAGGAACTGAACCAGTCGATGTACAGAGGTGAAAATGGTGTCAAATATCTTGTCTCAGTCTGGGAAAGTTGGAAAAAGGGGATTTTGCCGAAAATATTGGATTATTCCTTTAAAAACTCAAAAATGATGGGCCAAAGAGAAGAAATATAAATAATATACAAGTTATATCATATAATATCAATTGAATCAAATAATTTCTGTACCTGCATGCTTTTAATTCACTCAGTTTGGTGCCCGGCTAAAATGGAAATTCAACATAGCAGTGACAACAATGAATGCCTGTAAAGCAATAAAAATTTGCCAGGCGCTAAACCACACACAGCGAGTGGCGTGCCGTGTCACTGCTATAAACCCAAATACCTCAGCACCCTTCCCATATCTTTTCCATCAGCCATCCACATCTCATTACCAAATTGATCCTCCGTGTCCTTGAGGCAGCGAGGACGTCACTCTGTATCATTTGAGACGGTGAATGTGCAGAGAGGCCTGGGGGGACAGAAGTCTTATTGCAGTTTGAAAGACATGTGCATGCAGCTAACCTATTGACGACCGCCCTCCTGCTCCTCTTTGCCCTTTAATTCATGGAGCCACGGTATGGCGCATGTGATGAAGCGGGGCGGGGGGGTGGAGGAGGAAGGAGCGACGAATAGAGGAGAGACGGAGGGCCTGCGTGGGGAGAATTAGCCTCGGAGAGCCCTCATGTGACAGCCCATTCATGAAAGCACACAGCGGCGAGGGATGGGAGCTTGGAATTGTGCAGCTGATGTGCATTCAAACCTGTGAATACATTTGTGTGCATGTCTGTGTTTATGACATGCCTATATAAAATGTTTGGCTCTGCCTGGAGGTTAAAGCTGCAGCACATTATGATACCGTGTGCCGCTGCTGTGCACTTTGGCTGCAAGGTCACAGTGAGAAGGGGAGAGAGGGGAAGATCCAGAGGCGGCTGAACATGCGAGCGCAGAGATATAGAGGAGAATCAGTCATCAAAATCACATTAATTTTATGGCAGGGCTCACTTGCATCTCAAGGGTAAGTAACATCCATCCTTGTGAAAATGAGAAGATAAATTGACTCATGAAAGAGCTCGGCATACACAGCATACAGTGCATCATGCCTCATTTACTCAGAACAGCAGAACACAACAATACATAAAATGACAGACAAGCTAAACAACTTATTTTTCTCGTTTTCATATTTCTGAAAGTGAGCAGGGATCAATAATCAGCCATTTCACTCAGTAGCAGGCTCACAGTGGGTCATATTAAGGTCCCTTTATGCATATCAGCCTCTTTTTTTTTTTTTTTTTCCTGCAGATGGCGAATGGATCTATTGATGGTGTTCCAGTAGGCTGCCATTGGATGCATTATGTAACAAGCTCGCTGGGTTATGAAGGTGACTGGGAGAGAAAAGTACTTACGCTGCTGTTGTGACAACTGATAGCGTAACCTCAGTATTTACATGTTCCGTACCATGGAAAGCCTGGCTCTGCGTGTGTGTGTGTGTGTGTGCGCACTGAGCCTCAATGCAGGCCTCAGATGTGTGCCGTTTAATGAGTAACCACAGCTGACAGGCTGTTCCAGAGTAGAGGAAAAGTAAAGAATTTTGCCGTTTCCTAATGACACCATAAAATGTTTCCATCAAAAATTAGTCATTCACGAAAGTAGCTAATGAGATTTTATGCCAGATTGGTCATTTTGTGTGTCAACAGCAGAACAGCTGTGGTATCAACTCATTTGGGGCTTACTGTGGTAGGAAGGTACAATTTATTATTTTAGATTCACTCCAATTTGTGTAGATAATGAAGAATATGATTCCCTTTAATGTCAGATTGTCTCAGTACAGAACATTATAGATATATGTTATGTTATGTTATGTTATATTGAGATCAACAGGCCCCACAGCACCTTCATAGAACATTCATGGGGTTAAATAAGATAAAAAATAAGGGCCATTACGTTCTGTCAAGCTTCAGTGTAAATAACCATCTGCTAACTAATGCTAACATGTGAACGGAGTTAGCTGACCACATTCTGCCTGTTTGCCTCTCTGATCCACATCCACGCCTAGATCCTGCTAAGATAATGAGCCTGTTAAGCCCGCGGCCGGTCCAGGAGGCTGATTGGGTCAGGCTGTCAAGGATATCACGTCGAGGGAAAGTGCTTTTGTTTGGCTCTCAGGCTAGTCAGCCGGTAAATTATAGGCTGCTGGCTGATTGTTGGCCTATCAGGAAAGTGACTGGTTAGTGCGATTTTGGCTATGATGAAAAAAAAAAAGAAAAGAAAATTAGCCTGAAGTAGCAGACAACACTTGACACATCCCTGTATCCACAAATCTACACATTTTAAAATAAGATACTTATTTGTTGTATTGTAGATCCCATTAGCATTAATATTAATTAAACCATTTTATAAATGCAGCTTTTACTCCAAGGACACTTTATATCCTATCATTTAAAATATTACTGTTTTGTAAATACTGTAATGCCTCATGATGCTACAATCACTTTATTATCTGCGTGGGCATCATGTTTTTCAAATGATATCTCATTTTGGAATAAAACTCTTCACTTTAACAGTGCAAAGAAAACAGATAGTGAAAGTTGGCAGATTATTTCTCTCCCAGGCGCAACAGTCTCACAGCTACAGTATTTTCTTCCCCCTCTCCCTTCCGCTCCATCCCCTTTGCTGCCTGTCTCACCCACTGCCTCATTTACTTTTCAAAGGGAGAGCAGAGCATCTGTCTATTATGAGGAGCCCAGGGCGCTCTGCAGAGTTGTGTTAAGTAATAACAACCAGTGACGTCAAAGGCTCTCCGTCTGAGCTGGAAAGAGGGAGGAGGGATAAAGAGCGAGGGAGGAGGGGAAGGAGAGAGTGTGAGAAACATGGAAGCGATAGTGTGTGAGAATCTTCCTCTGCTTGTGTGTCTGCCTTCAGTCCTCCTGCCTCTTCCTCGGCGCTGTATATTTCCATTATGTGCAGCCGATGTTTGCTTAAGCAGAAGCTCGAAATACTGCGTGTGATGTGATTTCTATCGTCACCGTCTGCACAAATGCCAATATGTGCCAATGAATTTTTTCCTAGTAACTCAACACTTTTTTTTTTTTCCACAGCTTCTGAGAGACGCAGAAGCAACACAGTCCATTATGCTCCGTCACACATCTGCGCACTTCCATTTCCTCTGCTGCTGAGCATAATTATTCTCTGACAGGGGGCCTGCACTTTGATGACATAGGCCATAAGAGACGAACGACAGCCTGTGCCTTTTTTGGGCAGAGTGAGAACAATTTTAAGTGTTGTTAAATGAATGTCAGGATGGGGTCTTTGGACAAAACTTGCTTATGCAATATTATAATTTCTGCTTGAAGGCAACCTTCAATCAGCCTTTGCTTGCAACTTAAAAGCAGACCAGAGAATATGAGAATATTCCACATTTTGTTTCCTTGGATATGACTATATTCTCTGCAGGTGAATGCATTCAGGCAGTATATGCAAGTCTTAAACATAACAGCTCAGTTAAGCCCTTATGAGTTAGATTCTGATAAAAAAAACACAAAAACAAAGCATATATAGACAACTAGTTTCCCGAAGTTAATCATTCAACTTGATTTCTCCCCGTCCCCTCACTCATTCCTGGAGTCAAAGCGCAGAGTCCCTTTGAAGACTGATTGGGGATTAGAGATCTTAAGGGGTTATGTGCTCCTCCATGGGAACAAGTAACAGAAGTGGCAGTGAGTGAAGGATGTATTAGAGGATTACATCCTAAGACAATATAGCAGCCTTAACATGCCTCATTATCGCGGCTGACCTTTTAAATGCTCTGTCAGGTGAGGGAGAGATACACACACAGACAAATACTAATTATACACCACTGCATGGATACAGTGCAGTGTATAAACTACAGCTACCAAAGTGTATCTGTATGGCTTTGTGGACTTGTGGCATTAGATTGCTGTTAGCTGTTTGCAGTAAAAACAACCCCGCTGGCCTTGCCAGGACCCTGGAGCTCCCAGCGTCAATGTCAGCCAAACCAACTCTCCACCTACTTCCATTCTGAGTCCACGGGGGCGACGTCAAACCACGGCCTCTGGTCTGCTCTGCCTCTGCCTGATCTGTTGTCTGTCCCATATATGCAGTCCCCACAGCACAGGCCCATGGGAGCCCTTTCACACATTTACAGCTCACGCCAAGCACATGACTATGCTTGGCAAACCTAAGCACTTCAAGAATGTTTGAAAGTCCACGGTAAGCCTGCTACCAGTGGGCCAACAGCTTCCTTTTCCACTACAAGCCCAGCTGCTGTCACACCAGAGGTGAAGGTCTGTTACGAAATACTAACAAGCGGCATACATCACACTAGAATACCATTATATACACTAACCATACAGTGAAACATGCATCTACATATATTAATAGAACCGTAGATCATGAGAACTGGTTATTACACAATATGTTCTATAAATAACTTGACTTAAGGCATGATGCCTGACATTTTTCATGGTGCCTGTTACTATGTTATCATGGCATCAGCAACACTGTAGTCTATGGGGTAAATTACATGGAAAACTACTGGCCTTGTGAACCTGTCTAGACAAGGTTTACCACCAAATGTTTGTCTATGTGGCATTTTTCTATAATATTAATAGAGGGAGGAAAGACCTCAGACCTATAGGAGACAGTATTACACAGTATTTCATTTCTGTGGTTCATGGTTTAATACAAATACACAGATAAGCTTCTTTTTTTTTTTTTTTACAGACAACATCTGACAGTTGAACAACTTTTTAAAAGTGTTAGAGCAAAGACCGAACATCAGCCAACTTGCTGGACGCATACTGTAGGCTATAACACAATGTGTGCCGAAGTGCACTTTAAATTTTATCAGCACCCTGTGTTCAGCCAGGCTATGACGTACACAGCCTACATCAGCACCTTAGATACGGGCACACCATTCACCATAGGGCTCCTGCCCCGTTTTAGACCAATCAGCGTTTGTGTTTTCTAGATAGCGCTCAGCACCACCCACACTGCTGCCAGCTGTATCGTTCCGCTGTAGGGAATCTCCTCTCCAGCAATAGGTACATTTATGCCGAAGGCTTCATACCTTCGACTTTTCATGTGACATGTCAAAATCTCACTTTTTCCACATGATTTATTGTGTGACTGGCCAGGTTTAGTGTGTATAAATATTTATAATCGTTGCGCAACGTCTCCCTGCTGCGTTCAAGCTCATTCCACTGTCAGTAAACACGGCACAGGTATTGAAGAATCATTAACTTATAGGTATTACATTAAGTATATAAAGTAATTTAACCGTAGACCTTCTGTCCCTGTAGGTGTTATATGGAATAAAGTCTAATAACGATCATTATCTACCATATGTGCCTGGATTATGGAAAGTTTAGTCCATTACTGTATAAACGTAGCCTGTAATCCAGTAATTTGACGTTGCTGAATTAATTTACTCTCAGGCATTTAGAACGCAGCAAAGATTGATATATCAGTTTTGTGTTAAAATGAATTATTTTTGTCTTTCGCTGTCAGCGCAGACCTAGGTTATCTGTGACGCAAGCTTCATGTTATGGGCGTCTCTCCATTCCACAGAATCATATGTCTTTGATTGACAGTGCGAGTCAGCCAATGGACGCGTGACTTGCGCCGTTCGCAGAGGGCGGGACTCGCGCGCTCGGCCAATCCCGGCCGCCCGTATTGTTTTGACCTCTGAAACCGCATCACCGCCTACCTCGTGCCCATGGCGGAGGAAGGCTATAAATAAGGGCGACGTGCTAACAGTAGGGGGACGAAGTTGTAAAACTCCCGAGTAAGAGGGAGCTACTCTGCAAGCCTGCTGAAAGAGGAACATACGCAAAATTACTCTAAAAATAGAAACCGAAGCAAACGTAAACGTCAATCCTCCGACATCTACATGTACTGGAATACTTTTTTTGTAATGTTGATAATATATTCTATGTGAAGAAAGTATTTATACCTAACTTTTTTTCTATTTGCACTAACTAACGGTACTTCAAAACTACTGAGAATCTTTATTTTTTACAAAAAGTGAGTATTTTTCTGGTTGACTTTTGTATGTTACTTACAGAAATGTAAATGTCATAGTTGTGTCAGTCTGTGTGTTTTGCTGGCGGTCGTACTGTAACGCTATTCAGGACTTATTAAGCTGATTTGCTGCGTCAGTCCTCAAAGTTAGGGAGGGGTGTGTGTGTGTGTGTGTGTGTATGTGTGTGTGTGTGTGTGTGTGCGTGCGCGCTCTCGTGCGCCCCAAAGGTGTGCTGCCTGGTCTTTTTTTCTAGTATGGGGTGTTTATGAACTCCCCCATCGAAATAACAAAATAATATCACCATAGAGACTTGTAGTGTGTCAGATATACACAGCAATCGTATACCTTATCGTATTTTGTGGCATTATTTTTTGTTTATCTGATTATCGGTATTGCAATTATATTTCCATAGGGGTTTAGTGGATTTGCCATGAATAGTAGCGTTATTATTCTTCCGAGGTGTATGAAAGCGATATTTTTCGCAAGGCTGACAGTTGCGACTGTAAAACGCAGGCTTTTCCTTTCAAGGGCAGTTTCCAGGGAGGCGATAAATGATGTAGATTGTATTCGTGTGTAGCCTCTTGCTGGTACAGATAATGAATAGATTAACTTGTGGGGCGCTCGTAAAATTCAAAGCCTGAAATGAAGTCGTCTCCCTGTCCTCAGCCCTTTCAGTCCAGCCAGCGTCAGTGCAGCCTGTGTAACCTTCATTTTATATTTTGTATCATCGCGTTTTATTTATACCGCGTTTGTGAATCACGTTCCCTATGAAAAATGAGCAAAACCGTCCAGTCTGTGCTGCTGCCAAGCCTTATTTCGACACAGTCTCAGCGAAGGAGAGGCTCCGACTAATCAGCGGTCCTGCCTGCATATCAAACCAGCCCCAGGGACGAGACAAACCCACCCAAACAGCGATCATCTCCTCGCCCGTTCGGCATGATTGACCAATCTTGTTAAATTGTTGCCGTTTTTTTTTTTAGCGAAGTGAACGCAACACCCTCAGTGTCAGTTTCCTCTCTGTATCCTATCGAGGCTGTCGAGCCAACCAAGCCTCTCCAACCGAGCTATCCAGTATTATGTAACACGATTCCTTAGCAGTAGAGCGAGGTTAATAAGCTCAGCACCTAGTTTTTGACATTTAGCAATGCAAAACAGATGGACCATGAAGTATTTGATCAACAGGAGGCGAACCACGGTCCCAGATCATTTAGCTCTGAATGAATGTTCCTGCATCTGCCTTTATTTATCATAGTCGAGCTTTAAACTGTTTGTGCTTTTTCTGCTGCACTAATGAGTTCAGTGTCCTTTTTAAGTGTGTGTTTAAATTGAGATTATGATATTCCAGCTTCAGCAATGGAAGCCACAACATGCTCTGGTGCTTCAGACAGCAAAGAGTTAATGTTTAAAGGGCACTTAATTGCACTCCCTTTACAAAGTGTGCAGTGGTGGACTTAATCAGCCAAAAAGAGCAAGTGGCAGCAACAGCTTGGCCATAAATATGCAGCATGAACTTGTGTTGAAAGTCAGATTACTAGTGAGAAAAAAAATACTCGTCATGTAATATTCTGTCATATTTTTTGCATGAATTACATTCTAATGGGTATTTTTTCCTCTCCATTCTTGCAGGAAAAAAAGGATCACACCCTGTGGAAGGACACCACTTCTACAAAACCAGCACTTTTTGTTTTTCAACCTGTTTCAACCAAGTTCTAGTTCCTTTTGCCTGGTGCCAGTCCAACACCTCATCCTGCCTGGAGAGCCTCTGTGTTGCCCACCACGGATAAACAAAGCAGACCCAGTGGACACCTTCAAGGTCAGACGCACCTCATCTTGACACACCTGGTAAACTTCAGCAGTTAGCTATGCAGCTTGAAATCCAAGTAGCTCTCAACTTCATCATCTCGTACCTGTATAACAAGCTGCCAAGGCGGCGGGTCAACATTTTCGGCGAGGAGCTGGAGCGGCAGCTGAAGCAGAAATACGAGGGACATTGGTACCCGGACAAGCCATACAAGGGCTCAGGATTCAGGTGCATCCACGTGGGGGAGAAGGTGGACCCTGTGGTGGAGAAGGCAGCCAAAGAGAGCGGGCTGGATATTGACGATGTCCGCAACAACCTGCCCCAGGACCTCAGCGTGTGGATCGACCCCTTCGAGGTGTCCTATCAGATCGGGGAGAAGGGGCCAGTCAAGGTATTGTATGTCGACGACAGCA
The DNA here is from genome assembly GCA_900302615.1 of Holocentrus rufus. Classification (NCBI taxonomy): domain Eukaryota; kingdom Metazoa; phylum Chordata; class Actinopteri; order Holocentriformes; family Holocentridae; genus Holocentrus; species Holocentrus rufus. The sequence goes on from OMLF01051021.1 coordinate 9,809, forward strand.
ACGAAAGTGGAGCCGCGAGCGGGGGGCTGGACCTGGACAAGGAGATCAAGAACAGTTTCAACCCCGACGCGCAGGTCTTCATGCCCATCAACGAGCCCGTGAACGGCACCTCTCCGGCCTCCAGCTCGCCCTCGCCTCCCTTCGGCCACTCGGCCGCCGTCAGCCCCACCTTCATGCCCCGCTCCACCCAGCCTTTAACCTTTACGACCGCCACCTTCGCCGCCACCAAGTTCGGCTCCACCAAGATGAAGAGCAGCGGCCGCAGCAACAACAACGGTGGCAGCGCCGCCGGGAACAAAGTGGCGCGTACCTCCCCCACCAACCTGGGCCTGAATGTGAACAGCCTCCTGAAACAGAAAGCCATCTCGACCTCCATGCACTCTCTGTATGGGTTGGGCCTCGGAGCGCAGCAGCAGCAGCACCAGAAGCCCTCAGCCCTGTCCCCCAATGCCAAGGAGTTTGTGTTCCCCAACCTTCAGGGTCAGGGCAGCGCGAGCGCTCTCTTCCCCGGGGACAGCTCGCTCAGCCTCAGCCCGCTGCAGTACAGCAATGCCTTCGACATGTTTGCGGCCTACGGTGGCCTCAACGACAAGTCCCTTATGGACGGCTTGAATTTCAGCTTGAACAACATGCAGTATTCTAACCAGCAATTCCAGCCAGTTATGGCCAACTAGTACACATAAAGGTACTACTTCTGCTACTACTACACACAGAAACGACCAGAGATATGTGATGGGGGAAAACATACAAATGCACATTTTGAAAAATTGAAAAAAAGAGAAAACAAGGACAGAATGTCAAGGAAAAAAAGTGACTTGTCAACTGTAAGATCTATGTTACGAGTCCAAGCGCATGAGCCCGAGGGTGAATTACTTTGCCCCCTTGAGTTATACCTTATTTTTATTTTATTTTTATTTTTTTAAACAATGAAGCTTGTAGTACAAGATGTCCAAGCTTGGTTACCTAAACTTCAACATGCATCATTGTTATTTCTTTTGCCAACCAAGCACAAAATAATTTTTTATGTGACTGTTTTAAGATATAAAAAAAATAGAAGAAAAAAACACCACAAGTCATGGCCTCTTTCAGTATTTAAAACATAACTGGACACCGCCAATTTTTCAAGAAATTGGCATAAATAAGTGGGATTTCCTGGTCTTTTTTCTAATTGTATAATTTAATTTAGTACAGAGTTTGTAAAATATCAGAGTATCTATTGTTTCTACGACATGGTATTGCATTTATATCTTTTTACTACTCCAGTGATCCGTGATGGCTGCAGCAACTTTATGTTATTTCTTTTTTTATTGAAATTATAAAATGAATCCATCTTAAAAAAAAACAAAAAAAAAAAACATCGACTATTCTAAAGATTGTGTACAGAATATTCCGTAGTGGTGGGATTTAAGAATATTTGCTTTTTTGAAAAACATAAGAGTTGTATTTTCTGTTAAGAGTTTAAAGATTTTTGCTATATTATGGACAAAATGTAATCGTATATTAATTTTGTACCTACATTGTGCAATACTTGATAAAACAAACGGTATAACAAAGTATTTGGAGTCAGTGTCTTACATGTTAAGAGGGACTGATAGTTTATTAAGTTTGTATTAAAAAGCTTGAAAATAATGACACTCGTTCAGTTTTTCATTGGTCTTTGTGGTTTAGCGGGTTGAAGGTGATTTGCTCAGTGTATTTTTAGGGTTTCGTAACATGTCAGGGCAAATCCTGTCCTCTGTTACGCAGGCAAAGGAATCAGGTTCTTCCTTAAATATGTGGGCCCACTACAGCTCCTCACTCGCCCAACATGAGTTCATCTGTTTGGTACGCCCCTGCTCTCTGACAGATGGCTAACAGGTCACACAACCCATTTTTGCAGCCTGGAAATCCAAGGCTCCGTTGTTTACATTTGGTTCCTGCACCTGAACCGAAGTCTAAAGAGGACAAACATTCCCATGCATCGACAAATTTCATATCATCCGCCTATATCTCTGTTATTTCTATAAAAATAACCCCTTATCAACATTTGTTTACACCTCATACATTCATGCTGATGTCAGCCAGGAGTTAGTCGCCCTTGGGCCTCCTGTCATTATACATAAGGAAACCTGGAGTGTGGTGGTGTTAAACCTGATAACCTACTGAACCCAGACCTGTTCTCACAAGCACAGAGAGGCTGTTAGCTAATGCAAGAGGTCCACAGGCTAAACCACATTGCATTATGGGAAGGCACAAGCCACCCAACATACAGGCTTGTAGTCCTGTGCAGCATAGGTCAAAGTGCTTATTGCACCTTATCTCAAATCTACAGATCTGTAAGCAATTAAGCAGCATATATCAGAGTGCTGGGAGGAAGCCATATTCTCCTTATATGAACAGATCTACCAGAACCCGGTTGTTTTTTTTCTTTCGGTGGCAGTGTTTACCTGTTATCCATCTGACTGTGGCAGATTGGTGGAGTGAGCAGGGAGTCATCCTTCAACTGGATGGCCCAGGATCGAACACCTGTGGCAGAAAAAGCATCTGCTGTGCTGAATTTGCTTTGAGGGAGACACTGAACACCAACCAGCTCAAGGGGTGGTGTTCTGTGATTTTATTGCGGAGGCAAACAACCTAAAAGCAAACTTCCCCTGTAGGGTGTCATCATCTTGAAATGATTATTATGTAGTATAATAATAAAGGAAGTCATTTAATGCTTGTAAATAAAAGTAAACGCTGTTAAGGAGGATCTGGCTGAATGTAGCCCGTCAGTGACTTTTCACCCAGTGTCCCTTGGAGATGGGCAGTTAATGAATAACTGGCAGTACTGTCTGCTGAGGGCAGAATGAAATTCAACCCTGAGAGAGTAAAGTAATATCCTGGAAGTAAAACATCTGCGAATGGCTGATGGGAACATTAGTCTTAACTCTTTCAGGCCCAAAGCCATCTAACGGTGATTGTAATTTTGTTTTTAACAGAGAAACTCCAAAATGAAAGCAGCACTGTTTTTTAATATATTTGAGGTCTCTTGCATAGCTGTGTTACAGTTCAGTTTTTGTCAGTTTCATAATGATAATTAACACATGAAGGGCCTTGAGGGCATTGACTGACAGCTACATGAGTAATCTCTTCAGCAGCATTGGAGATTATCTTAACCACCTGGGCCGAGGATCCAGAGCAAAACAACTCAAAACCGCTCTCTTTTTCTCATTCTGATTTATTAGATAATGTCACCAAACGCTTCCCCGCCCCCGCCACGGGTCTGGTGGAACTAGATTTTTACGATGACAGAACGGGCCAGGCTCTGGTGTTGCAGCTGGTGTTGGAGATGACGCTGCTGTTTTGTACCGAGGCTGTTGGCTTTCCGATGAGAGGAGTGGAACTAGCATGCCAGTGTGGGCCGACTGAAATCACTTTGACCCTGCTGGCATATCATGATCCCTCTGGGGCTCGCTCATCATCACTTGTCTGTCTGCATGTCCTCTGATACACCCGGGGGTTGATAGGCTGTGTAAAGTTCAGTGGTAGAAATGGAACACTGTGTATTTGTGTGTGTATGTTTATCTCACTTTCTGATACTGTGTGTGGATGTGTGTGTGCGAGAGAGATTTTCTGGTGTGTTTATCTTGGTCTGTGACACCGTGTGGGTGTATTTGTGCATGTGCATGTGTGTGTGTTCGTGCGTGTCCAAGCCCGGGTCTCTCTGAGGATGCCTTTGATGGATTACCACTACCTCTTGCCCACTCCTGATCTATGTGCTCACTCTGGCCAGCAGACTGTGGTCGCCTGTGGTGCTGCATCACAACCCCGGGACTGCGACTCCACCAGCCAGCCCGAACAGAGGCAGAAAAGAGGAGGGCAGGGGTGGGAAAAGCCTCAAAAATGTCAACTCTTTCATTATACGGCTTCTTTTAGAGAGAGAGGGAAGGGTGCAGAAAAAGAGGAGGCAGTCAGTGGGGGTGCACAGGGTTGAGACCAGTGGATTTAAAGTAGTAAATAATAATGAGGCTACGCTTTGACCTGCACTCTGTGTTTGGAAATAAATATCAAACGTATTTTCGCAGAAGCACTAATTCATTTATCCTTAAAAGGCTGTCTTTCCATTATTGTAATGCACATATTTAATTTATTTTGAATGCATTTTTAAATATGTTTTTGTGTGTATATGTAATACTGTGGCACTTAATGGCTCAAGACAAATTTATGAGCAATTCAGTCAAATTAGTATTGTCTTGTATTGTATATGACTTAGACTAATCTTATACTGCTTGCTAGGATGTATAGTTTAAATTTGTTTCAGCCTAAAAAGGTAGTGAAACTTAATTTCTGCAAATAAATAGGTGCATAAACAGGGTTAAACCTCCTTTATGCTGCTGGTTGAGTTTGGATGACAGTGGAGGAAAGAGGGGGATACTGACAGGAGAGAGAGAAGGAGGGGGAAATAGAGAAGTAGGGATACCAGAGAGGACAAAAATAGCACATGGGCAGAGGAAAAGGCTGAGACTAAGAGATCTGGGCAGGGAGAGAGAGATACAAGGTGGAGGAAGAGATGGAGAGAAGCAGATGAAAGAGCAGAAAAATGGGATAGTCAAGGAGTTAATGTGACTGAGTGAGAGAGGGAGAGTGAGACGTTGCCAGTGCCAGCGGCGCTATTGATGCTAATCCTGTGCACCCCC
>OMLF01051022.1:0-13144 GCA_900302615.1 Holocentrus rufus
GGCTGGCCACCTCAATATAATTTTGCTGAATAATTTTTACTAAGTCTTCATTGTTTCCCAAATGGGGCAAAAGAAAAAGGGGAAGGGGGGGATCAAATGTTCTGGAAATATCTAGGCTAATCCTGTCATAATAAAAGGTATAACTGAAACAGTGGAGCACAGGGCAGTCATCTGTCAAAGTAAGAAACTGCAGCCACTTCGAAACGTCCTTGTTAGAAACTGTGATGATGAATCAGTTTGGACAAACTTATGTGCCTGTTCTTGTCCTCTTAGCAACAGAAATATGAATAAAAATTAGTTTACAAAGCTTAAAGAGTGCCTCAATTAGGACAGTATGTTAGCCTATTCCAAAAATGGTGTGTATAAAAGCCGGTAGTCACATCAGTATCATACCTGTCCTTTAGTGGCCTTCTTGGCTCCGATACTCCTGGCCTGGATGAGTCCTTCTCTCTTCTCATTTCGGAAAAGTTTGACCAGACCATTCCATTGTTTGATGTACTCCTCCAAACGCTCCTTAAGATGGACTACACACACACACACAACAAAGAAAGACAGGTGTCACATCGATAAACACACGGGCAATACCATCAACTTATGCTACGTCTGTAAGCATGATAAAGAAAAAAAAGCAACTTGTAGGCTGCTCAGTCTGCTGGAGTTTCAGACACAGAAATCAAACGCACCTCATCTAGTTCCAAAAGCATAATTTTATTATCTCCACCAGTGGAGTTGGACAGAGGTTATGTTTTCACCCAATCCCATTTGTCTGTTGACAGAATATCTCTAAAAGCGATGAGCTGATTTGCATGAAACTGGTCAGGAAGAACTGATCGGCTTTTCATTCCGATTGGCCAATACCACACCGATTGGTGTTTTTGCACTGCACTGCTTAGAGATGACTTGTAAACCACACAGACATGGTGACAGACAGCTTTGACATTCAATACCTTTTATCTCGTTCTGCTTATTAAACATTTCTGACTGAGGATGTTTACCTTCCTCTCAGTGGGGTTGAAACACCAAAGCCAAGCCAAGACAAATAACTGAGGTCATGTACCTGTAGCCTGCTTGGCAAAGAAAATCACTAAAAACATTTGCTGATTAAAGTAAAATGAACCAAAACAGAGTTACCTAAATAAAGCACCAGACGGCCTGACAGGGGAACTAGCCAGAGAAAGCAAACAACCAATAGATGAACAGTTCAATATTTATCTACAACTCGCCATTGATGAAATCCTGCCTGTTCAGAGTAAATATTTCCCTTTGTAGCAGATATGAGGGTCAGTGCAGTGAAACGATGAGGGACGTCATTACTTAGGCAAGCTTGCTGACAGTATTAAATTCAAGATGAAAAGCACCAGATTTCAGGTGAGTTGTCAAATAATCTCAAACATTTGGGGAAGCAGCTTTCAGAATTAAATTGTTTAGACACAATTCTGTTAATTCTGTTTAATGCGTCTTATCTGTCATTTAAATTCAGCGAAATTGTATCAGTTATTAAGTTTCCACATACACATATTCCACAAGTTTCCTGTCTGTGTCCGGCCCTCTCACCTTTGTTGCTGAAGTCATCTATCATGACGATCTCAGCCAGGTATTTCCTTGGCGTCCTCTTGATGACACTGTGGACGGTTCTCATCAGCGTGGACCAGCCTTCGTTATGGAAGACTATCACCACACTGGAGGTCAGCAGTCTGTCGTCATAATGCCAATACTTACATCTAGAGAGGAGGTTGGGTTGGAGAGGAAGACAACGTCAATAAATTGTAGACAGAAAAACTGAGGTACACTTCAGATCTTCATTCATTCTTATCTGTTCCAGGTTCAGGGGCCAAATTCATGAATTTATCTTAAATTCTGTCATTTATCTTAAATGACAAATTTAAATTTTGGGACATTCTTAAAAAGTAACTAAACTCCAAACCCAAAAATGTGTGTGAAGTCTGACCTCTAATGGTGAAATTAAAAAAATAAATGAATAAAGTCGTTAAAGGAGAAGTTAGATGGTAGGAACTATAATTCCTGAACATGTGTATCCTTCCGTCTGCGTTCAGTGGTTATAGTTCCTACCATCTAACTTCTCCTAAAATGACTTCGGAGTTGCTGTAATTTTGATTTTTTCACTTTGATGGAGCTAGGTTAATGACTCCTGTAGACTTCAAGTCTTTATGCTAAGCTAACATGAAATACTAACCATGGGAACCGAACCAGTGGACGTACAGAGGTGAAAATGGTATTGAACATCTTGTCTCAGTCTGGGTAAGTCGGAAAAGGGTATTTTGCCCAAACATTGGAGTATTCCTTTAAGTAAATCTGTGGAATACTGGTATGCTGATAGTAACTCATAATAAGCTTATATCAATACATCAATTCAGATATTTCAGGAAAACTTCATGACATATCTGTGGTCTGAATGAAAATCTGCTGCATAAATAAACTGGTTACGTCAAGGACTGTCCCACGAGGTCCATCAGATCAGTGCTAACTGTTCAGTTGGGTGTTTATGAGTTAGTCAAACAGCCACACCTTACCTGACTGTATGTATGTTTAAAGACAATGATTAGTGCTTTTGTCTTTGCCCTATTCATACTGCCAAACCTGTATAGAGAGAAACAATCCAGAGGAAAACCTGTACACGTGCGTGTGTGTGTGCATATATAGCTAGTTCATGGTTATCAAATTGATAGGGTGGATTGCAGCTAATCCCCCAGGCCAGCAGAATCATTATCATTTTTTAAGTTTAAAAACTTGTTTAACCTTATTGTTACACAACTGCTTTAAGTGATGTCTTTCATCCTGCAATTTTACAATTATATGATTTAGCTCTTTATGCTTAACATTTTAGCTTGTGCTGTTTTCTTGTTTTAGTTAATTTTCTAGCTTTTACATCAGATTTAATTTGACTGTTTTATAAACTATTTGAACGTTACCAGTAACAGTATCGTATCGTCAGAGACAGTTCAATTATTAAAGGAGACAGGTGCCATCTTCGAAAAACCCACAAGCAGTCAGAGCACTACCAACAGGGCCATTCTAATATTTACTGCTCATGTTGTAGTTTGTGGCTCTTCCCATCCACTGACACCAGTTGCAGTGGTTACTATACTATCTATGACAACTATTTGAGAATACCAGGCCAGTCCTAGTCCCAAACTGCAGTTCAGTTTCAAAACTTCCATTGCTCTTGACAATATAAGAAGTCATGGTCATAGCCCATAAACGTACTGGGTTTTTTAAATATTTTCTATATCCAATTTCACAACAAAAATGAAGCTCAAAAAGTATGAAAGTAAACAACAAAAATAACACCTGTCAGATCTCCGTGGGTTGACTTTTTGCCAAAAATAAACATTTTAAAACCTCTGCAACTCCAACAAAGACAAACACATTTCCCTACAGTCAGGGGTCTTATGGGGTCTTAGTATTAGATAATGCAAGCCATTTCAATACTGCAGACCTTACTTCAGGTAACCTCAAGTTGTTCGTCAACAAAGCTGTTGAGCTGGCAGCATTTTACATGAAAAACAGTTGTGGAAGTTGTTGTCGGATGTACCAAGCCTTTTTTTTGGCAATCACTTCAAGGCCAAATTGTTCGCAGTAACCAGTTTTGCAGTTGAACATTGTTAAGTCTGGCTACTTGCTTGGTCAGAAAGTTACGACTCTGGTTTCTCTCACGGGCTTTTCCAAGAAAAGCCCGCCCCCCGGACAATATTTTACTAGAAACAGAATGCAGCGGGCAAGTGAAGTGTACTCACTCCTCGTGGCGAATGTCATTGATGGTCCTGTCTAGTGAGATCATGTCACTGGCCACCATGTTGAAGCCAAACTCTTTTATGGAAGCCTGGACAGCATCTTTGTACTCCGGCCCCAGGACAAAAGGTTTGGAGCCCTCTCCGGGACCCCCAGGGACGCCCGGCGGCTCAGGCTCGGCGGGCTCGAAGTTTCCCAGGATGCCTTTCTTCAGGATTGGGGTGGTGTAGGGGTTAGAGTGGGGTTTGAATGTCACATACTGCTGCTGGATCACCTGCTTCTGGTTGGGCTGCTGGTTTGGCTGCTGGTTGGGGTTCTGGGGCTGGTTGGCCCCTCCTGAAGAGGATGAGCAGAAACCAAAGAATAACAGGTGATGAGAGGATATGGCAGATGTGAAAAGAGCACACTCCACTATCCAAGTGACTTCAATATGATCTGCAATCACTTTAAACTTAAACTTGTTTATTCCCTATTCACCTTTTACAGCCTTTGGACCTTTTGTTTATACACACATACTACAGGGAGATTTTGGTTTTTCTTAAAAAACATTAGTTTATTTTTAGATGTAGACTGCTTCCCCTTCTTTATGAACTCTTATGATATCTACTGAGGTGTTTTTTCTGACCACTTCAAAGAAATCAGTCCAACAAAAAATGGTTTCGTTTCCTTAAATAAGGTCCCTGAACGTTTGTTGAGTTTGTTTCTAAAGGTTGCTTTTTCTTCTAGAAAGTCTACAAGGCCTCAGCTCCTGTTTTAATGCATTTAATCTCACTTCTCACTTTCACATAGAGTATGTGCATCTTCATAGCTAGATATACACACATCCAACAAACTGACATGCGCGCACGCACGCACACACACACACTAAAACAACTGCTCTACAGTTATTTTTACACTTTGATCTGCATCAGCTGTTCTTCACATTTTTGTTATTTTTCTGTGCTATTTAAGCGAACATAACACAGGACCATCTCAGTTCTTTTTGCCACATCTATTGGAAAGAAAATTGGAATTTTTGCAGACAGAAATGACTTTCTCTTGGTCCTCTTTTTGGTCTGTTTAAAAATGTGTCTCACCATGTCTGAGTCTGATAGAGTTGAGGTCAACCTCCACCCCCTCCACATGTGGCCAGGGCACCACGGGCTTAAACTGGTCTGCTATCTCTCCTCTGGGTAGGGAACTGTCATCCTGTATGAGGACAGGACATTAGTAGCATTTTGCATTAAAAGGCTGCACATGAAGAGATCAGGTGACACTTTAATGAGCCCTGTGGGAAAAATGAGTTAGTGAGGATACAGCAAAGAAAGATGCATTGAACCTAAAACACAATACCAATGTACAGGTAGAAATATATTGATGAAAAGTACATAACATATAAATTGCAGCATTGTGAGTATGAGACGAACAGAAGTACAACATACTGAGATGAAAAAGTAATGACAAATATGTGCCGTATTAAAAGTATACAAAAAAGGAGACTATTTAAGCTTTTGGCAGTGACAGAGTCTGACACATTACAGTAAAGCAGGTGGAATTTGCTGATGAAAGAGAAGACTTAAAGTTTAATGAAGTGTTGCACTATAGTTATTCTGGCATGTGAAGCCAAACTAGCATATGAGGACTTATATTTAAAAAAAAAAAAAAAAAACAAGATAAGCCTGGCAGAGTCTCAGTGTCATTACAAACTGAAGTAGCACAGTCCAAACTTCTAGTAACCAACCGCCCTCCACTGTGTATTTTAGTGGGAAGAACAATCTGGGAATAACCAAGTGGATATGTTGAATTGATGTGTGGCTTCCAGTGATTAAAAGGTCTTGAGTCCTATATTATTGTCAAGGCTTGAGTTATCTTGCCAATAGACATGTCAACAATTAACTACATTTTTTATATGCAGTTGATGGACTCCCCAAAGGATAGAATGGCACAGATCAGAGCTAACCAGAGAGCAGCCTGCATTACAATACCAGGATCCTATTGATGGGACTTGGCTCTGCAAACCCGTATCAACAGCTAAAACACACAACACAATCGACAACTCACCGATAACAGCTAACGTTAGACACAGTTGTTCCGGCTTGGCAGAGCATGCCTCTATAATAGATGACATATGCGGATATGAATCCCAATATAAATGTGTGTGCTTTAGGAATGCAACCTCAAGCGGAACAGATAGTTAGCCAGTTATCTAACAATAGATCAATGAGAGAGGCAGGAAGCAAACTTGTATTGTTGCCCCGACAGTCAATAAACATCGAATGGTCGATAAAAAAAAATCTACCATCAGGTCCCTTGACAGCCAGCTAACTTAGCTCTCCAATCTCCATGACAACCAGCGGCTGGTTAGTAAGCCTAGCTAACCAGCCAAACAGTAACGTTACAACAGCATCTGTTTGGAGTGATGCTTTCACTATGGAGAGCACGCATATATCCTACAATGACCGTCCTGCTAGTATTATCCATTATCGTCAAACTGTGCTAATATCATTCATATATGCGTAAGTGTACGCTGCATTTCGACCGCGCTCGGTTAACGTTAAGCTAGCTCCGTGAGACGTGCCATTCCCTCTGCTGAACAGGTAAGCCCTGTTTTGCTGCTGACACTCACCCGTTTTCCAAAAGGGTTATCGTCGTTGGGTTTCGGGGAGAGAGAAGACCAGAGCACGACCAAGCCCAGAAACGTCCCGACCACAACCAAACTCCGCAGAAGAAATCCCACTTTCAGCCTCATCTTGGCCGCTCTTCCCCGGCGGCTAACCGAGCTGCTAACAACTAAGCTAGGTTAGCTGCTATTAGTTAGATGAGAGTAACCGGCTAACGGGCTAGCCCCGGCTGCCAACCACTAACTAGATTCTTCTGTTCCTGGTTTGAGCAACCAGGTCGGTACCAAACGCAACCACCGAGCTGTTGCAGCAGCCCGACCTCCTGCTAAATCGGGACTTGCCACACTACCAGGCTGACGTACTCCTCTCCGGTTCCTTTCCCCGACTCTTTTGACAGCTTTCTCTCTCTAATCTGCCAACACTGATTCCAGCTCCACTGAAGGCACGTAGCCGCCCCCCGCAGTGTAGCACCGCCCTGCTGAGCTGCATGGATGTGCAATCACACAGCACTCTCTACCTTGTTGTGCCCGCTGCCCACCGGCACAAATGTTACCTGATCAAAAAATATTACGTACAGGTTATTATGTTTTATTTTCTGTTATATCTCAATAATCAAATGGTTACTCTCTGGCCCTCTGTGTAATAAGTGCACTTGTACTGCATGGCTCTAGTTCCTGGACACACGGATGTTGTTAGGCCCACAGCAGGTGTACTGGGTGTGGGAGGAGAGAGGAGAAACAAAAGGAGCAGTCTGCTATGTTGAACTAGTTCTCTAAAGTGAGTTGTTGCTCCAGTTTGCCCATGCTCATAGCTGTAATGGGCCTGTCATGCTGGAATGCCAAGAAAACTGACACACAAAGATCCCAGGAGAGAAATTAGATGGCTGCAGCCCAGCAGCAAATGGGGATCGAGTTTGATAAAAGGCAGAGAATAATACAGCACACAATAGAACGTAAAATAATGCAAGAAGTAACAACTGATAAAGCAAGGAACGAGAATATAAACAGTTGTGGGGCTGTCTAAACGTATGCTGGTATCAGCTGAAATATAGGCTACATGAAATGCTGGAAAACTGGGAGACCTAGGTATTACTAATGTATGGAATTGGCACCACTTGTTTTGTTTACTTACAGTCGTTACATACAGTTATGTGTCACATGTGTAAGATAAAGAGTAAATGATGTATAAACATAAATAATGTCTGAAAATAAGTTTTTGCCTCACTTGCCGAAAGGCAGGGTAAAAAAAAAAAAGGTAGGCTGGTTGGCTAAAAAAAAAAAAGGTATATTTTATCCAATATATTCATTTTACACTCATTAATTTTATCCATGCCAATAAATATGTACAAAATGTGCCATAGGATTAGTGCATCACTATTCTGTCCCTTTAACAAAAGCTCCATGAAGGAGACACCATATGTACAGTGTGTAGCAAATGAGGTACAGATTAGTCCAGAGTCTAGGTGGGAGCAGTCCAGGTTAGTTTATATAGTCAGTGCAAACTGACTATACAAACTGTAAGTGCCTCGGTGTTATCAGACCAGTCCACGTTATTGTTGACTTGAACTGTCAGGTGCTGATAGGAGTTCACCATCTCCACCTCCTCGGTCAGGATGGTGAACGGTGTGAGTGACATCCCGTTTTGTTGTCAGTCCACAAGCAGCTCCTTTGTGTCTGTGTCTTCGAGCTGCAGATGGTTCCCCAGAAAAGGTCTCCTTCAGACTCCTGTCCTGCTCCTCACTGATGCGTCCCACAGTGGAGAAGTCAGCAGAGGACTTCTGGAGGGGGCATGACCCAGATTTAAATCTGAGCTGTAGAGGGTGAATGAGAAAAGTGATGGTTGTTTACTGTGGTGACCCTGAGCTACATATGTTCCATCAAAGTGAAAGAAGTTTAAATCAAGGGCCTATTAGACCACTCAGCCAAAGTGGGAGAAAGACCAAACCAAAGACCAAACCATCCACAGAGACTACCTTTCAGATTGGACTGACAGCGACTGATCAAAAACATGTGACTGGAATTGCAATCTCCTATTGGCTGATCATAAGTGGCTATTGGCCAGTCCATGGCAAACCATGATAAAACATTTAACCTACATCACAGGTAACCAAGATCAGCAAATAGCCGGTTCCAATTGCAGTAGCATGCTTTTAATCAGTGTATATCCTTCTAATCTGACATGTAGTCTTGTGTGTGTGGTTTCCCTTTAAAAGTCTGGTTGGGTGTTTGTCAGAGGGGCAGGTGGAAGGCTTTGTGACTGCAGTAGTGTACCCTAAGAGAGCTGAAGTGATGAGCTTACAGCAGTTAAACGCAGGAGGTTGATCGGTCAGAGAGAGAATTCATCATGATTACACAGTGGGATGTTGTCTACTGAGTTGATGGTTAAATAACATGCTGAGGGTATAGCAGCTCTTAAAGATACACTACATCCTTCACAGCCTTCTGGAATTTAGCCAAAAGGTCTTTCAAAATGCCAGATGAAACTTGGTCTCCTTTCCATTTGCGCTCTGGCTTTCTGCAATCCACCCCCCCTGGTAAACCCATTTAGCAAAGAAAAGACTGATGCTTTTGATGCTCTTTTTTATAGCAGCAGTGGAGCTCAGACTGATGTTTGCTTGGTAGCGTTAACGTTATGCCCTCACTGTACCTTCATCTCTCCTGGGCATACTACTCATTGTACAGAGACTGCTCTCTCTTTCTGGCAACAGAGTGGCTCTGGCCATGCGGAGACTGGGCACTCAAGCCTTCTGTATAGGCTGCGTTAAGGTTTTTGAGAGTGAAGGAATGGGCTGGTGGTGATGAGCCTCTCCATGAGCAGCAGAAGCTGGATCATTCAGACTGTGGAGCTGTTTTCAGCCAGCAATGACTCTGCACAGAAGACAAGCCCAGTCTGGCTCTGTTTGTGCACTTCATTTTGTATTTCCAATTTTTTTTTTCTACAAATAAAACAAGTTTGCACTGTGTACTAGATTTGATTTTTACACCAATGCCTTTAAGTTTATTTTAAGTAAAATATCAGCAAAGTAACTTCTACTGGACATTATAGTGCTCTTTCCATCACCATCATCCTTTTGACATCTCAATCAGGTTTCTATATGAATGGTCACCTTGGATTATGGCATATGGGATTGCTACATCACATCACATCCTTTTTACATTAGAAGAAATTCAGGTCACATTTGTCTGACTGACATTTTAAGTTGGCCTTGTCTATCAAACTAATTTCTTTTAAAGACATCATTCCCCCACCTGATCAGCTCTTTATTTGATTTAGTTTTATCTTTCTCTGCCAGCATGCAGATTTAGTGGGTAGAGAGAATAAACAAATTAATTTTGATTGCACCCTGAATGCTGTTTAATAAAGCAAAGACAGTGAGGATAAAAAAACAAACAAAAAAAAAAACACTAAGTCACGGCCGTAGTTCACAGCTGTCCCATCAAAACCAGACACGCTATTTATTTGAAGTCATGTGATTTAATTTAATTTCCTTTAACAATAGTCAATCAAGAATAAATTATTATGTATAATGAAACACTTGATACATTACTGTCAAAACACTAAGACAATGCAAACACAATACTCTGTTTATAAGACTCTGTAGTGTTGACAGAGACTGGGATGCATTTAACAACACGAGTGTGATAGTGATCAATTTTACATTAAACGTAATCAATTAAACTGGATCATATCAATCAAAAGACCAAATATTGACCCTATATATGAGCAAACTGATATATTGGTCTAACGCTCCTTGGTGGCCCTGTGAAAGCTTAATTTCAGAATGCTGGCCTGTTCCCAGCAGTGATGACATGGACTTTACCCAAATTAATGGTATTTACAGGTAGACTCTTGAAGGCCAGCACATTTAAGTTTCAATATTTCACAAAAAGACAAACTACACAAACCATTAATCGAGTTAAAGGCATTTCAAAGCTGTCACTATCACTCAGTCAGTCACTCATTTCAAAGAGACAAAAATATTAAGTCATATATTAAATAAACATTTAAATAAGCCACTATTGTGGCAATTATGCTAACACAGAGGTCAGTATAGTGTATGGCCAGACTGGATCGCACCAGTCTGAAGTTACCAGGCGCCACCCACATCTACATCACTTTAAACCAAACGTGTTGGTGATGGTGTGTTAAGAGGGAAATGTGCATAACAACATTCAGTGTTGAAGCAATGGCATCTGAGTTTAAACGCATCACTGTCACACAGTGAGCATGTGCGTCTACGTGTGCTGCAGGTAGTGAGTGAGCAAGGGAGGGAGTGGCAAGAGGGGGAGGAGCTTCAGTCTGGATCGACCAATCAGATTCCTTATCTGGATGCGACACAACTGGCGAAGACTCCGAGGAGACACTGGAGAAAGAAAGAAAGATACTTTATTATCATTATTATCATTATCGTTAGAAGTAGCTGCACGGTTCCCTGTCTAATATGGTTATTTCTCTAATTGCATTCATCAGAGCTGTATTACAGCACTTCCTGCACCACTTCCTGTTTCTATAGACACCAGGCTGTGGCACTTATACTGAAGTTGGCTCTTTAAAGCTGCACATTGTTACGTGGAGCGGAGCACATGGACCCAAATGCAAGAGACAGCAGGCAAACAGGAACTGAAGAGCAATATTTATCTTATTTATTAATACACCACCACAAGTAGACATCTGCACAGGAAGAAGGCACAAAGAGTACATGCAAGCAGAACTGAACAAAAAATCGTACAAAGACTCAATTGAACAACAGGACTTCAGTACCAACTGAACTAACGAGGGAACAGGGTACAAGTGACTAGACAGGAAAACAAGCAAGGAGCTGATTGGCTTGACGGAACAAAGGGAGTAGGGCGGGGCTGATGAGGTTGACGCGGGGAAGGTGTGGGGAGAATAGCAGGCCGGTTAGTACAAGAGGCAAGGGACAACAAGAAATGACACAATAAAAACAGGAATGACAGGACAGTGACAGGATCGTGATACACACTATTTGTTTCTGTGCCTCACTTGTGAGTCACTTTGAATTTTGTCTGCCAAATGACTAAACGTACTGTACTACAGTAGATAGTAACATAGTGGGAGGTCCATGAGAGAGCTATCAGTTTAATATCTTAATTCAACTGTGAAGACAGAAAAAATTAAAAACTGATTGCAGCATTCTAAAGTTTCAACTTGTTTCCCCCCTTTATTTCTCAATTTTGCAATCTTTGGTTGATGTTTAAGTGAAAGATTGATCTCAAGCACGTCGTCATCATGGAAAATAAGGACCATGTTCAAAATAACCACAATCACCCTTCAGCTGTTAACGACAGAAATGGCACAAAGACAACAACTTGAACTTCCGTGGACGATCGCTGAAAATCGAAGCAGAAGGATGTACTGCAGTACCTTCATATGCCAGCAGCAGTTGTTGTGTCTTGCCTCCAGGTGGCGCTACCTCCACAGGCCGCTGATTGTTACCGTCTCTCAGGTTGATGTCGGCTCCGTAGTCCAATAACACTGAGACCTGATCAGCACTGTCCTGCCTGACCGCTGCATGGAGAGGACTGTCACTTCCTCTTCCTATCCTGACACTGGCTCCTACAGGAGAGGACAGGAGAGGATCCCGGCATCATGAAAAAGGGATCATTTGCTGCTCTGAAATGTGATTTAGCACTGTCAAACAAATTGTTCACCCAAAACTGAAAACTCAGTCAATACCTACTTACCCTCATGTCAGTAAAACATTAGTTAGGTTTGTATGTCCACACAACATGCAGCAAGTTTGCTAGCATTCATCTATCAACTTTCTCTAAAAGAACTGAAGTGGTCAACAACTAATTCTTTACAAAAATTACAAAAAAGTTACAAAAAGAGCTGAACTGTCCTAATGACATAACATAACGAAATGACATAATCAAGTATTCAAAGGCAAAACAATTACACTGTGGGTCCAAAAGTCCAATATTTACTTCATTATCTCCTAGATTTTCCACACTTGTTCTGCAGCAGGCTAACTGTCACAACAGTAGTGAGCAGATGCCTTCAATGCTGTCAGAAATATCATGATTATGGGTAAAGCTTGCTTGAACAACCCAATGATGTGGTAGATACAAATGGGAGAGTCTAGTTTTACATGATAGCATGCATATACAACTTGACCAATTAACTTTTAATTAAAATATCAGTGACAAACTAATGTGACTAATGTCAAACCAATGTCTCCTTTTCATTCTGCCAATGCAGCACAAAGCACCTCTGTACCACTTAATTTCTAAAATAGCCAGATATAATAGATAAGTCATTCATATATATTAGAAACAGTAGGGGGCTAAGTATGGGGCCTTGGGAGTTTGGACCAAAGTTACACAGCAGACTCCTTTGGCAAATGTTCTTACTCAAAGAGGACAGTTATCAGTTAGCAAGTGGGCAAGCCAGATCTGGATTTTGTCTGAAAACATCCAATTTAGTAGCCTGTACTGCGAACAACCACAAATTTATAAAAAACGTGGAACAGAGTGGGGTACATCAACATTGAGCAGAGTAAAACAGAATAATTTTTCCGCAGTAGACCTCAGTAGAGAGGAGCCTCTGTGCAGTAGAATACAGTAGAGTGCAGCAGGCTGCAGTAGAGTGATACCTCTGTGCAGCAGTATCTGAGAGCAGGCTGTGTGCTGGTGCAGGCAGCTCATGTAGAGAGGGGAGCCCAGGTGGGACACTTCGTAGTCTGGATCTGCTCCATAGGACAGCAGTAACTCTACACACTTACTGTGACCTACACACACACACACACACACACACACACACCACATTAGCCC
>OMLF01051023.1:0-24185 GCA_900302615.1 Holocentrus rufus
AAGGCCCGAGATGAAAGGCTGCCCTCAATGAGAGCGTGATTGCAGAGACAGCGCTGGCTGCCCAAGGTGCTACCAGAATTGCTCTCTCAGACTCGCTCCGCCCTACAAAGATGCACGCTGCCATTGTCCACAGAGCGTGCTGGTGCAACGGCAGAAAGCTGCTCAGTTCTACAGTCGATTTCTTACACAAACCAATTTATATTCCAGCAGTGTATGTGCACAAACCACTGTAGGAACACCCTATCATACGGAGATGCTGTAATGTGAAAAGTTAGCTCAGCAAAACACAGATTATTATGCCAGCAACAAATGATACATCATACCGACAGTATAAACTTCACTGCAAAAAATCTTCATCTTAACAAGTCGTTTAGCCCCATTTTTAGTGTAAAAACCTTGTGTCAAACTAAATTTTAAGAACTGAACTATTGAGGATGGAGATTTTTTGCAGTGTGTTGTGCTTCATCTGACAGTGCAATTTGTCTCAACACACACTCACACATGCACATACTGTAGAGGCAAGCATGCACGGGCATTTGGGTATATAAACACATAAACTGACTGCTTTTCTGTTATAATCTACTGCTCTCTACCAGTCAAAATGTCAGCCAACAGGCCTGAGGACCAAGTGGGGAGCAGAGCCAGCAGGACAGCACTGTCTGCCTATGTAAAAGTGAATCTTTAGAGAGAAATCACCCTGGTCAACAGGATACTAGACTGACAAAACTGCCAGGGAGATGTCTGAAAATTGCCAGAAACAAAGCAACAAAAATCTATATTCACCTCACTTAGTGTGGAGTGGGCATGTTGTTGTGAAATGGAGGATCACTTCAGTTTTCGGAGGCAAAAGCCACCAGAAAAGCAGAGTTTGAAATCGATGCGAAGGGAGCTGCGAACAGTGTCTATATAACGAGCCCGCTGCTGTCAAGAGTTGAAACATTTCCTATCATTTTGTGCCTTTGAATAGGACGGCATAAAACCACTCATGGCAGGCTCAGCAACAATAATGTGATGCAACCCATAAAAGAAATTCATACTGAATGTACATTTCACTTTGGGTTATTATTTCATCAGGAGCTCCCATCTCAGGATGTCAACACTGTAGGAAGCAGTCTTATTAACTTTTTTTCTGTTGGGTCTGAACTGGTCAGAGACTCATAGCAGATTGAACAGACAGTGTTAACAGAGTTGGATCCCTGCCTTACAAACGTCAAATGTCTCTGACTGACTGACTTACTGATGAAGTTACACCATCAGTCAGAATGAGTGATGAAGTTCCACTGTTGGTCAGCTGCGTGTTGGAGTTTCCCCATTGATTGGCCGTTGCTCTTTCAAAATGAACAAATTGTTTCCTATTACATCCACTAGGAGCGTTTACAAATCAGTGTTTTTTTTTCCATATTTGCATCCATCTACATTAAACTAAGATATTCCAATGGATTTCACAATTTTTACAAAGACATATTTACATTTATGGGCTTCTTTCCCCACATTGGCAGCCATACCAAGTTCTTAAAGCAAGACATTTCTTCTACACCTCTGTTTTTAGTCATCTGAAAATGCTCCATGTGCAGGGCAATCTGTACAAGAAGGCCTGTAGACCAGGAGGCACAGCAAGAGGTGCTACAGCCCGGACCTTATTGGGGGATCTGTATGGCTAGATGACCGCTAACCCTTAATCCCAAAAAGAAACGGGACACCCATCTCTCCGCAAGAACGTGCAAAACGTAGGGTCAAGTGGTAAGGCCAAGGAGGGGAGCTGAGATTGGGCCATTGCCTGCAGCTCATTTCAAATTTATCGCATGCTAAGAATGTAATATACATACACAGTTCAGCCATATACTAGATTTGAACCTAGTCTTGTTGAAAGGATTCTAGCATATAATTTAGCTCTTATCCCCTGAGATTTCAGAAAGGCGAAGACTGTGAATCCCGAAGAAAATGTAAAACGGTAAAAATTTAATGCCGTTCTTCAAACTTTACAACACAACCACACAGAGGCACGGACGCGCCTCATCTTTCATGCATCCCGATATGTCTTGGTTACAATAACAGCGCACCCTTGTCGGTTCTATAATAAGAGAGGCTGAGGATCGATAATGCAGAGTGATACTGCTGTAATGTAACCAAGAACCTGCTTTTCTCCCGGTGTCAGGATGAATAAAAAAAATTGAAATCTGTCACAGAGCCTGCCGAGAAAGTGATTAAGATGAATTGGATGTGATTGAAATGAATTGACCAGCGCGCCAGATTTACAGTACATGTGTTTTCCGTCATGATCCGTGAGTTATGGTGCGCAGTGAATTAGATTTCCAGAAACCGGTGACAGGCAATAAGTATGAGTGAGCAGAGGCCAGCTCCATATATTGTAGCATCCCTGGCTGTCTCAGTATTCAGCCTCTGCACGGCATTTGCACACACACAATGGCTAACGGGGAAAGACTCCAGTCAAATCTACAGCAATGCACACAATTACCCTGCCTTCAACCCCAGAGACAATACACAAACACACACACACAAAAACATACCCCTAAACCTATTCATCCATTCAAGAGGAAACAGTGGTTTTTCAATCCAATTCTGCCAAACGCCTCTCCCATCTCCTGTCTTCTGCAACGGCATGAAATTGCCTATTTTTTAGCTGCTGTCCAATTAGAGTGATTATGTGTCAGAGAGGGACGTGTAATACGGTGATTATGATAATGACAGTGAAACGCAGGCGTGACTCCCTCCTTGAATATGGCACAGGTGCAAAGCTAGACCCAGCCATTTCTATTCCGCACACAAGATTTGGCAGACAAGAGTGGGGAATATGTTACCGCAAGGGGCAAAGTGATGAAGGATAAAAGCCAACCCTTGTACTCCCAGAGATAGTAATATACACTTGATGTGAAAAGGAGATACAGGTGTCACGCCCCAATCTCTCTTAATTGCTCTTAGGCCGATTTAAAAGAAGAGCTGTGGGAACAAACACCAGCAGCTTCCATTTAAGTGGTCTGCAGGGTTTGAACGGTGCCCAGAATTCATAATGCTGGTTGATTGGTCTGATCTAAATTAAAAGAAGAGATGACAATGTTAACGGTATGAAATGCCTCGCTAGGGATATCAGCATTTTGATAACACTGAAAAAAAAAACATGACAGGGGTCTTAGCTCATGTGCTAAAGAGAGCCAAGACTGCCAAGATAGTACCTGTTTTTCTCATGAAGGCACAGAGCAACAGTTGGAGATGGACTGTGTGTTTGACGTCACGGGCGCAATCAATTAAGAGGCACAGCTGTTCATTCTACCAGCTGTTTGGACTGGCCTCTGTTCTGGAGACAACACCACTGCTTGGAAAATGTCGCATTATTCTCAAATTGAATCTTGGGGTCATTCGTTCTCGTCAGTCAAGTCACCATCTGATATATCCTCGGCTGGAAAGGTAATTTCTGTGATCATAATCTGTCCGCTGCCCTTGTGTTCTTTCGTTTTGGAATCATGCTTTGGAGGTTAGACATTAAATAATATCTGACCTCCTATACTGAGATCACATCAAAGAATACAGATGTGATACTTGTGACCTCGTGGGGGAAAAAAAAATCATCCCAAATTGTTTTGAAGAGAGCAATCTCTTCATGAAGCCAAACAGAGTGATGCTTCCTTACAGTTTGAGATGGTCGATGAAGAAGCACAGCTGTTCATTTTCCCAGCTCTTTCAAAAAGATCGTACTACAAATTGTAAGCGCTTCAAGGACATGACGCATTGTTATTGCAACGAATCTTGGGGGTTCATTCATTTTCACTGGCCAAGCCACAATCCAGTGCGTCCTTGACTAAACTATCCATTACACTAAAAACTAATTTGAAAGCTGGATGAATGATCAGCCTATCAGCAATCAGCCTTTTCTAAATAAATGAACAGATTTTTACTTAAATGACGAGCATTTCAGCCACAAACCTGGAGAAAATACTAAAAATGTGTGTAGAGAATACTGGATGTGTTTCCTCACCAGTCCTATTAAGAATTGTTTTTTTTGTTTTTGTTTTTTTTGGGGAAAAGCGAACTTGGTATATGTAATAGTGGTAAACAGTACATTAAGCATAGTCTTGACTCTAATCTCAGTTCAAATAATTATATTTGATTAAACATTTGATTTCCACATTTTCAAACTGTGGAAATCCAAGGTAGAGAATCAAACAGTAGGACATTTTCCTCACATTACAGGCCCCTGCTGAGCTTTAGGATCATCCTGCTGTTCCAGTGCAAAGGCTCACAGGCTCTGTGGGCTCCACACCATGAGACCAGTCAGGCCAGCATTCAGAGGGCACCTTGGCAGGTGGGCGGCAGGCAGTGATAGGGCACTTTTGTGATGTATGGATAAAAAGGAACCACAGTAAGGACACGGAGGGAGAACAAAAGACTAGAACAAAGCGCCAAGTGTCCCTGGACTCCTGCGTCGAACATCCGAGCAGAGGAGAGAGGAGGAGAAATCAATACCAACTCATGCTATGCCCAGGCAGCGCCCGGCACATCTGGCCATGAAACACAGACAAGAAGAGAAAAGGGAGAGCAAAGGAGGAGAGGAAGAGAGTGATGAGGCTCGTTCTGAAGGCCGAGGCTGCTCTCTATTGTTATTAGACAGCTCTCTAGCCTCTCCCTGCTGCACGCTGCTGATGCTCTTTCTCCCCTTGACCTTCTCCAGTTAGATTTTGCTGTATTCTCCTCCCAGACAGCTCGCCTGTTGTTGAGCCTCTGCAGAGATGATTAATCTATTCCAATCTGCTCTTCATATTGCTTTCAATCTTACATGCATCGTGCAAGTGTCATAAATTACCATAACAACCGTTTGCGTCTGTGTGTGCGTGTGTGCGTGTGCGCGCATGCGGACACACAAAGTTCAAGAGGGTTTATTAAGCCGTGAGCAAATAGGGAATCAAGAACTTGCTGTTGACATTTTCCATCAAGCTACTGTTGTTTGGAGTTGTACAGGAGGAGTGAGACATGCAGGTGACCAGCATCCCTGTGGGCTGAGTGACACCTAAAGGGCACAGCTTGGCTTCTCCGAGACATCTGCAGCATGTCTCATCAGCATTCAGCTATGAATCATTCACACACAGCCGGCTGTCATTAGCACAAACAGTAGAAAAGGACGCACGAACGCACACACACACTCACACACATGGGCGTACGCACAAAAGAATACATGCACAAGCAGAAACTGGTGAGAAAAATGGCACAAACATGGAAACCGTTTGCATACCTAACAAAGCAGGACATAGACAATGCAAAGAACAGTGCATTACACACTGATGAAGTTACATGCAAAGCACACACAAAAGGTTTCATTCTTTGCCAATATAAGGTGAGACCTCTGCTACAGAACTCTATTTGCATGCTGTGCCACGACTGTTTGTGGTTAACGTGCTTACACAATGTACCAGAACAGACTACTAATGCAGGGAGGATCTACTTCAAATGAAGATACTTCTGTGTGTGTGTGTGTATCTGTGAGTCAGAGTGCACACACTCAGTGGAAACAAAACTACAGAGGCACAACTACTTTGTGTCCTCTACATTTCATTGCCACATTTGACATCGATTGTCTATTCGCTTACAATATAAGATGCATTGTGCTGTGACAAACAACAGGACAGTCAATGTTAATTCACTGGGCCAGAAAGGATTTGTCAATTTGTGCTGGATTCATCTACAAGTCAGGATTTGTTAACCACATCACATCCAGCGTTACTAAGAGCTCTATTCTCTATAAACCATAAGAGAGGAATATGCATTTGCATACCACTGACTCACAGTGTAATTCAAGCGAACCAAAGAGTGTTTATTTCTCTAAATTGTGTGTTTCATGAATATGGCTGAAAAAACACATACAGCCTCTATGTGATGAGGTCAAAATTGACACAGATAATTACAGTTTCTGTCAGCATCCTTCAAACAGCGTCCACGGTTGAATTTCTCCACTCTATCTACGAATCGCTGTTCTCAAGTTGCACTTAGCACATTTCGGGAGGTGAGAAGGCAACACGCTAAGCATTTCTGCAATTTTGGAGACAACATCGGGGGAGACACACAGCAATAAGCAGAGATCCACAGTGGCTTCAGGAACCTTTTTCCTGGCATTTTCCACAGCTGGGAAACATAATGTTTTTTAATGAAAGCGGTAAAATACAAACTCCCCCTAGAGCGCACGCTGCATTAATAATTCCGAGAAGGCATGAATATTTGAAGCTTCGTTCAAGGGTTAGTGTCAGTGGAACTCATGAGTGGGGAAGAAGTGAGTGATTGATGCCGGTGAAATGAGCTGATGCCCAGATTTTGCCTGCACTACCTGAACAGACAGCAGATATGGACAGAGAAGCAATCTGGTGGGGAGAGAGTAAGGCAGGATAGATGGATATTAAATAGCTTATATACTGATCTTCATAAATCCTACGACTTACCAACCATGCCACCCACCCTTCCCCACCCCCATCTCCCATGTTGCCTATGAGACTCCTGGCAATATTCAGGAGATGAAATCAACGAGAAAACCTCGTGGATGTCTGAATGACAGGAAGTGACCCATCTGTGTATGCTCCTCAAATCTCTGGAGCACCTGTTTGGCAGCGGGAGCGGGCCAGGCTGGACGAGCCCCGGTGCCAAACCCTGGAGCTTCTCATTACGGCGCTGCAGCCGCTGTTGACGGATGCTCACTGCCATCTAGAAGGTGGAGCTGCTGTTTTACCACGATGCTCATCGATTGGCGCTGGCACACCGGAGAGCGAGGATGCAGTGTGCGGAAGGGAGAGGAGGCTGGAAGGTTAGACAAATAGCCAGCCCGCCCTTCTCTGGCCAAGCAGGAGCACATCTGCCAAACCTGAGGGAGCCACACTGCCGCACCCACTAGACTGCTCTCTGCAGAGTGGGAGATAATCAGGGAAATCAACAGCAGCAAAACAAAAAAGCTTGCACTACAATTACCTACACACAAGCAAAACAAAGGCAGGCGATATGCAAATACGCAAACACGCGTCAGTGTGCACAAGCATACGATGCAGACATACATGCGCTTATACACACAAAGGCCCTCCTTGTGCCAACACAGCCTGGGATTATGAGGTCAGGACTGCTGCACTTAGTTGTCCTAACAAAACTGAAAGATCACTTGATGTACAGCTGGGGTGACACGTGCAGAACAAGATTAACACTTTGTCTCCTAGCATAAACAAACAGAGTCATTAGGAATGTATACACATTTAGACAAAGTGTTAATTTATAATGTCAGAGCCTGTGTGTGTGTGTGTGTGCGTGATGCACTGTGAGGCAATGTGAGTGAGGCTTTACATTCAGGGAGAGAGTGCGATGCGTGTGCAGAGGTGTCACTAATGATTCAAACACACCCTAATCTTTCCACTTTTTTTTAATTTAAACAGCATCTGATTGCAATCCCATAGCCATGCTTATCATCATCACACCACCGCGCCTGCTTCCTAACCGCACCCCTCCAGCTTCAGCAACCGGCTCTGCTCTCCTGTTTCCTAGTAACTGTGGGAGAAATGTAGGGCTCGGTGCACGGAGGAGTTTTTCTATGCGTCCGGTGTCTGTCAGTTGTGCGTGTGCATGCATTGATTTGTGCATTATTACATGTGTGCAAGCATGCGCATATGTGTGAATGCATATGTTTAATGTGGGTGTATGCAGGCTTTGATTCTAAAATGTAAAATTCAGTACCAGGATCAAGAGAAATCAAATCCAAAAGGAAAAAGGAAATACAGCCATATAATTGTCAAGACAGCCCTGAGTCACTCTTATTGTAGCCTGCAGGCTGAGCCCTGCCTTTAGCTCTGAATACCTCTGAGCCCATCCCTCGACACAGCTCATGTTATTGACCAAGGTCAAACATCAGAAGGCAGCTCCTCGCCACTCCAATTAGGACCAAAGAATCACTCACTAGCACCAGCAATAAAACTGGGCTGCACACAATCCCAGATAAACCAGTCCAGCCATATTGAGGACAGCCATCTCCCTGTCTGTCGTCAGCTGCTCACGAGAGTTTAGAAAGCCAATCCATGGTGGCAGCACCCTAACACCATCTTTCATAATCTGTCTCCTCTCCTAATCTGGGAAATCTCCGCACTGTATATCTCTGTGGGCTGTCGTGCCTCTCTGTTGCACGTGATAAGTGTTTCCGACAGCCAATGTCACACACTGTGTTAGAGCCTTTGGTTTCCCATTAATGCCTTACACTGAGGAGGCTGAGGAGATGGATGCCACCCAGCTAATCGATGAGGAGACACAAAGCCCGGGCAGCATCAGACGAAGGAGCTGGGTCTGTTTGACCAGAAAACACAGATCTGACCTTTTCATAGCCGCTGCTCTAATTGTTTATGGCAGCGGTTTGGGCTCGTCCATGAAACTTACATGCAATGTTTCTGCACATCCTCTGGTCTCGTTTCTGCAAATCCATCTTTTAAGCTTGGCTGCGTTACCGGATAAAGCAAGTCCGTATCTGCTTCTCAGCTGGTTAGAAGTCATTACATGTATATTAGTGGGCGATAACATGGGAATTGGTTTCCTTGTGAGAAGGGTAGCTCCTAGTGGGGGAAATGAGGAAGGGAATGAACAGTGAGCCACAAGGTATGGCATGGCAACCTGACAGCATCGACTTCATTACAGCAGAGGCTTGCATTAACACGAAGCTCTCGCACACCAACACGCACACATTCAAATGAGCCAGAAACTCAATTAATACTCATCAGCTCACTGACACAAACCAGAACCCACACAGAACAAATTAAGGCGAGATACACCTGACAAATGCGACGGCGGTTTAAAGATTTCCTGGGACGGACTGGAGATGTAAATCTAAATTGCAGCGAGCCTAAAGGCAGCGCCGGCGGTCTTTGAAGACGCTGCCTGGCAATTCGCTAAGTGATAAATCTCTCTTTACAGTTTGATATGTCAACCTTTGGTCTGAGAGGAATAAGCCCGAGCTGCGAATGTCAGGGAGCCGCGGAGAAGGGAGAGGGGGGGGTAGTGGCACTCTATAGAGACCAGGACCAGAATGAGATGAGGGATATTTGGATCCAGTCGGCAGCAGAAGGAGGCTAATCTGCCCAAAATCATCAGAGCCTGCACTGCCTGCTTTGTATTCCTGGCCAACCATCTTGAGAATGAAAATCAGAAGTGATGGGAGAAGAACGTAGGGAGGAGATGGTCTGAGGACTATTACGGTTTCCTCGGGCCCCTCAGTAACACCACCAGTAAAGTTTGCTGGCTCTGCCTCTGACTTTCTTTCTTCTGAGCAGATTTTCAGGACCGACTGCTTCCTTCCCTTCTTTCTCAGTCGTTTCATAGCTGAGCAACGTTTTGTGTTTGAAACATACGCCAGACGTGACATGTTTAGCCCAGAGACATTCCAAATATGTAAGTTAAATCAGGCTTTCCCTAACGTGAAACGCACACCGTCCCACACTTAAGAGCTGGTATATTCATAAGTGATTCAACTCAACTCTCCTTGACCCCCTTTAAACATTCAGCTGGTTTTAAATGTTTTATCACAACCACAAAACCGTGTTCGCGAATCGAAAAAACATCACCCAGCAGGAGGGAGAACAATGCAACGTGAGCCGTGACTCCCTATGTTTAGACTACCACACCCTGCCCCAAAGTACAGTTTGGGAAGGAGCAGATGCGTTTGAATCTGACACAGCGTGCCCCATTTCTACTGCGAGCAGAGTGCGTGCGTACGTGCTTCTATTTCAGTCATGACAAAACACCAGGTGAGGCTTACAGATGTTAAACCTATTCCACGAGTACAGACAATACTGGGTTTTGCGGGTATGGATGCTGTCAAGTCAGTCGTAGGTATGGGCTCGTTGACAAGTCGTCTCCAGGTACACAGTTTGTCAGCAGGCTCATAAGTCGCCTTCTTCTCCCATTTTTTTGCCTAGTCTTTCGTTTCCAAACTGCTTAGTCTACTGAAGACAAAACTAAGCTGACAAAGAAATGCAGGCAGTCACTAAAATCAGGATTCGTGATCCCGTCCATAATGACAAAGAGCAAGAGACAGCTGAGCAGACTGATTTAACAGTCGTATTGTCACAAGTGATGAAAGCAAGATATGGGAAATGGGAATTAGGAACAGGTGAAGCCGGGATTAGAATGGCTTTTATTTCTGAAAAAGAAATGTAATAATGTCCAGGGGTTGTATTTGATTTTCTCCTGTCTCTACCCGACTGATCAGATATTAAGGTGCATGTGTGTGCGTGTGTGTGAAAGAGAGAGAGAGATAGAGAGGGAGAGGGAGTGGAGGGGCGTTGGGGGTGGAGAGAGAGAGAGGGAGAGAGAGACATTGGTTGACTGACTGATTTGACAAGCTGTCTCCATGCTGACAGAGAAAATGTAAGCTAACATGAAGTCTCAATTTGAATACGTACTAAAATCGGTTGACGTGACACGGGCTGCTCTACGATCAGCACTGCAAATCACAGCATGTGAAGAAACTGTCCAGATCATGCTGAACGATCAAAACCGATTGGATATTGAGAAGCAACATGAGCTACATGTAATGGCTGTAAACACGTTGCAAGTCTCAGGGTGTGGCTGTTCGCTGCACGCTTCGACAGTTTTCACCTTTGAGCACAGCAAAACTTCAATATCTGAAGCCCTTGGGAATCGAGGATGATGCGGTAGATGGATGTTTGAAATGTCTGAGTATTGAATAACCGACTGGAAACATAAAACTTTCATGCATGCACATTTGAAAATGCTCTAAATGTTGGTATTGAAGCTGCTATAGGAAGGCTTTATCAGTTGGCCTATAGTTCGAATTCAGAAAAGTAATCTCCATGCTGGCTGAACATAAATAAGATATGTCAGAATCTCTGCAAAATTGATAGTGCCACTGATCTACTATTTGCTTTCAAAGTAACTTTTGTGCCTTGGGCTTCGAACAAATTGAGGTAAACTTTGGAGCGGGAGGACTTTTCTCCGAGTTGTCAATCAGCGGCCCGTCGATTGCCACTGGCTGGTGGAATAGCTGAGGGAGAGGAGTGGGGGGCTGAGTGCATTTGTTTTTGTTTTCTTTCAAGCTTATCTGCAACAGCTTCAAGCTACATGTATCAAAATTTAAAGAGATGTGCATAGAAATACACACATTCAACAGAATACATTTTGCACTTGTGTCCTCTATGCTTGCTGTGCCTGTTTTCTAGAGAAAGCTCAAGTTCCATTTATTGCGCAAAGCCAAGTATCAAAAAAATAGAAGAGAAAATAGCCAAGAAATATCACTCAGAGATGAAAAATCAGCACTGACATGAACTACATAAAAACAAACCAGACTGTTTGGTTTGGAAGTCTTAACTCCATATACAGTATATATGAAGTCAAAGTTTGTGTCACTGGGTTTCACTGGGTTTGCTTTTGGTATTTACACAAAATGTGTCAATGTCAAGAAGTTAATATTATGAACGTACACCAAGAAAAAGAAGGCTTTTCATCTTCAGAAAGACAGAGCAAGCACAAGACAGAGACACAACATAATGCACATCTCACAGTGTTTATTTCAGTGTCTTGAATTACCAAATCATCTACATATATGGCCTCAATGGCCTCAAGGTTTCAATGTGGTTATGTCGTTTATAAGTTATTGTCAATTCAACATATTTAGTAGAGGTGCAATAAAATAATTTTGAATATGAATAATTATGATTCATGAAAATTACATTTACCAAAAAAAAATCTACATGTGAACTGAAACACCTTTTTAGAGACATGGTGGTTTTCATATGTAAACGTGACATTTCCCATTTCTTCAGTGAAAATGATATTTTCACCTGTGCAGCGTCTCGTTACCACATGTGAAAAGTATTCTCACAAATAACGACAGGAGAAAACCTTAATAAAAAAAAAATCTTCACATCTTTGAATTGAAATGTTTACATCTCAAGTCCTGTCACATGATGTCAGGATACAACATGAAAACAATTCTTCAAATATGAAAACCAACATGTCAAGACAGCTGAACGCACTAAGATATTTTTTTTACTGTAAGTGTAATTCATATAATTTTGGAATGGGACACAGGATATTTTTTGGGGTAACGTGGCAGAACAAATTGCTTTAACATTTAATAGAGTAAGAAATGTGCTTCTAGAGAAAAGAAGGTCATGAAATTCTCTGCAAAACTAACCAGTCAACACCTATTTGTTTGCTTCCTCCACTTTAACTGCAAAGGTCAGAATTAACTGTGGTCATTTTAGGCTAAATAGTACACTTTCACTTTGAAAAATAGCTTATTTTACCATGCTTTGTACATCCAAATTTAACATTAAAGATAAAAACATGCATCGATATTAACATTAAAAACTCATACTTTCGAGTCATCATCACATATCAAACTCTACCCTGCACGAAACAGTGGCATGGAAACAGGGACCTTTGATAAAAGCATGTAATATTTAAACCCTTGAATCATTAATGACCTTCAGAGCCTACCAGTGTGCTTACCAATGCAACTACGAGAGACTCATCATATGCAATTCCCATTGGAGTCAAATCACAAACCATAGACAAAGGTGTTATGTGGCTGGCTTGGAAGCTTAAGTTCACACTCAGGATTCCCTGCTATGCTCTTGGGAAAATACAGAAACACTTGAATGGGACATCAGGGCCGTCTGACCTCTGAGGTGAAGCACGCCATCATCAATCTTCTCCCACAAATCCTAAATGCCTCACATATACTGTTACTGTCACCGCTATTCTCTCATATGATAACGCCAAATGCACAACTGCATGCATGCAGGCACACATATGTGAGCACAAGCAGTGATACATTCACAGCATGCTGAGACGAGGACGCTGCATGAACCAAATCTCACATGAGGAACAGCTTGTGAGTTTGGACAGAGAAATATGGCATTTTCCCAAGCCAGAATCAGAATCACCACAGCCTCATCCCAATTTATGCATGCGAGGTTGTACCCCAAAATGCGATGAATCTGAATATCATGTTAATATTTTGTTTAGTTGATTTACTTTAGCATCACTACATCAAGGCAAAGCTATTCCCAGCAGGGTCAATTACTTTGGAAATGCCCTCAAAGCAAACAGCTCTGCTGCCATAAAACATTGCATCATCATCAGCCAATCACAAGGCAGCATTCATGGGCTTTGTGTGGCACAGACCTAGGGAATAAGCAGGTGGATGACTACAAAACAATGGCTCTACAAACATAGTGAAATGCACACACAATGGCAGGCTTGTCAATAACAGAACTAAATGGAAATGGAACTACTATTACTCAAATTTTCCTAACAAAACCTCGCGTCTCTTGTGACTCCACCTGTTTCAAAATAGATTTCAACAGGGCTACAACTTGATTTTTTTAGTCTTCTTGTGCAACATAAATATCTGATACATGACATGTAAAGTTGACTGTCCATTATAGGCAGTGATGTAATGGCAAATGAAAATATGGGACAGCTATGACCACCAGCCAAAATTATATACAAAAATCAATTATATTTTCAGAAAAAAACATTAATTATGCCTATTTCTCTTAACAAATCCCACCTTCATAAATTTTACATCAGTTTGATGCTGCTCACAATGATGTGTGATATGGATTTAACCCATAAAGATTTAAGTCACCCTATAAGGGTGAGCGAACTGTTTTATCGGAATAAAACAGAGTTATCTGAGCTTTGTGGTGGGTCATCCTCCTCCATCACTAATTGCATTCCCTTCACTTCCCTGCAGTGTGACGTCCTCTTGTCAATATGTGTCTGCGTCAATGTCAAGAGAAAATCCTGTGAATTAGATTCTAGCATCATAAGGAAACTGCGGCTGGAAACGGGGCTTCAAGACGAGGAGGTCATTACATGTGTGGCGCTCTGCAATTTAGTCTCGGTCCTGAGGGTATTGCATGGAGTCTGTATGTGTTTCGTGTCTATAAGCTCCCCGTGCGCATGTACAAGCACACCTTCGTTTGATCGTCCCCTCATGTCTCTCAGGATGTCGTTATTGTCCTTCCCCGCTGCGTACCACCACCTCACCATACAGACTGACAGCATCTCAATCACTGTAAGCCCTTCCCTCAGACTTGACTGTGGCTTTACCTCGCTGGAGAGGATCAGCAGGAGACAGACGTGTGTGTTAACATAAAGCCAAGCCCAACATACTAGGTATAACTTGAAAACATAAAGCCCCCTGGATCTGCTGTCTCTGCACAATGGCAACATTACGCTAGGCATTAGCTCTCCGACAGGCTAATGCTGGGCTTACCGCTCAACTTTGCTTAATCTATTCCAGAACTATTCTTTACGGTTTAGCCTAGCAGTGTATACCGGAGCAAATCTGTAATGGGCTTACAATGGAGCTTCTATTCACCATAACAGGCAGTGGTTAACACTCGGACTACCACATGCAAGTGGCTTATTCCGTCGCTGAACAGCTTGGCAAAGCTGAGTCTGTTCTGGTGGAGTAAAAGCGAACAGCTGGCTCCCTGGTCTGTACCGTCAGCTGTCTGCACACTATCGGCCTGGTTGGTGACGGCGCTCTTCGGCTGTACTGAGTTTGAAGTATCACCTTGGCGTGTGTCTGTCTAGCGCCAACGATCGCTGCTGGTGGTGGCATTTCTGAATACGGCTGGTCAGTGGAAACCTTTTGTTCGGGCAGATTATTCAAAGCTGCTGTGCTTCTAGAGAAAAGACACCCATGGCTCAGATATTCAGCCTACTAAGTTAATCCATTTCAATCCCTTCAAGATATAGAGACAGAACTCCAAGGGCAAGCTTGACAGTGATGAGTTAAAAAATATATATACAAACATCTGTGAATAATCTTTTGGCCAAAACACTTTTGCATGTGCACGTTATAGCCTGAGCTCGCGATGCTTTCCTCATTCTTAACTGAGAAGCGCCTCTGACAAGAGAAATCAAACATCAACTTGATGAATAGAGAACTTAATGAGAAATGAAGACCCAATCTAGTGAGAAAACCTCCAAAGTTTACAAAGTCAGCAGACCCACCAAGCGAAAAAAAAAGAAAAAAGAAAAAAGAAACTGACAACACTATGTGAGGACCTCAGTATTAAAAGATAGTCACACAAAACCAAAGGTAACAATTTGGAGGGCACAAGATGCTGCTGCAGTTCACTCGCAAAATTAAAGCATGTCTCATTATTCCGCGACTGATCCCTTGCAATCAGCCAAAGCAGTGATCTCATTTAGCCGTCCAACATTGTTGAAGATAATTACGTTGATGCTAGCCCCCATAAGACCTGAGCGCCGCAGCTTACCTGTCCATCTCTGTGCCTTCCCTTCTCTCGGCTTTTGTTCTTTCAAACTTCCTTTCATTCTCTGCCCCTCTTTCATATCCTCTCTCTCTCTCTCTCTCTCTCTCTCTCTCCCCTCTCCCTACTGGCAACCAGACTGTCCCTGGGTGACGGGCAAGCGAGGGATGAAGATGAGGGGCAGGAGGAAATGGGTGAGAGAGGTAAGGGAGGGAAAGAGAGGTGGCAAAAATTCCCTGAGCTGCGTTGTTCCGCCCTTCCCTCTGAAAAGTGTCGGCCATCCCTCTCACTGTTCCCTGTTCCTTTGCATAGCAGTAGTGGCTCCCCTCCCTCTTTTGCATATTCGAAAAGCCTGTCAATGTCAGGGGTGCTGCAACATGCCTCACGGTGTCACCGTTAATTTACCTCTTTAAGGTCAACGCTGCCACCGTTTGTGCGTCCAATCAACGCGATTAAAACTGGGAAATGAACTGTGCTAGAATATGTTTCCCCACCCCCATACTTTGCTTTCTTACTTTGTTTGCTTTGCTGTTGCTCCCTCTTGTGTCTATCTGAGCCACAAGTGCCAGACATGCACACACACACACACATAAATACAGATTCACACATGCCTCCCTTTCGTCGGGAATCAGAGACTCTTTGGTCAATTTTACAGCACGGTGTTTTGGTTAGGAATTAAGATGATGCTAGAGAGAGAGAGACAGAAGGGTAGAGGGAAAGAAGGACGCTGAAGGAGAGAGAGAGAGAGAACATGAAGGGAAGGAGTTAACTCGCCTCTTCATCCACTCACATTACCATCCCCCCTTCACTTAAGGCAGTGCTGCCTATAGCCCCCACATTAAACCATACATTTCATCATTACCTCCACTGGTGCTTTTATGGCTTGTTTGTTTTGTTGTTGTTGTTGTTTGTTTTTAGCCTAGTCTAGCCTTGTCCTCATCCTCACCTCATTGTCTTTTCCACCCCCACCCCTCCACCCCCTACAAAAACACAAACACATCACACACACACACACACACGCCCTTTGGAGCACCTCACTTCCCAGAGGTCTCCCATGTGGCTGACATCTGCAGCTGCAACCACCACTCCGACCAAACCTCTCACGCCTTCCACTCAACTACACACATGCCGCAAAGCTCTCTCACTAGTCACCTCTGTCTCTCGTGTCTGTCCCTCACACACGTACACACACATACACACACACACAGACTCGAACACACCAGGCACCACCTGCTACACTGATGGCACTTCTGGTTCTCGCACATCCGCACGCGAGCCCCCACCCATTTCCCCGCCGCCTCCACCCAGTGCTCCCAGCATTTCCATCCCCGTGTGCCTCTCCCAAGGTGCCTTCCTCCTACCTACAAGCTCATTAACCGAGGCTACCTCAGAGCATCACTCTCCTCCGGCAAAGCCTCTCCTCCGCGAGCCCTCGGCCCAACCCCCATCCCCCTGCTCTCAAAGAATGTGACAGGAGGACAGCCAGCTGGTTGGATAGCACAACACGCAAAACAAAAAAAATACCTGCTACATAAGTATGCATGGAGATAGGGTTGACATGCCTTGGGATGGTGCATTGCCCATGCTGCGACACGGACCGCTGCAGCTGAAAGTGATCGCGTTTCCTGTTCCACCTCCTCTTTTTTTTTTTTTTTTTTTTCCTTCTCCTCCTCCCTCCTCCTGTCCCTCGCTTTCTGTTCTTCACAAAGCGTTAAGTCTCTCCTTCCTCGTGCCGGTCCCCGCTTCCTATTCGCTCCTCTCTTTCTTCCGTCCTCCTTCTCTTTGTCTCGCTCTCTCTCTCTCACTCTGTCTTTCTCTCCCTCCGCTGGAACCTCCTTTGCGAGATGGCTGTGGTCCAGCAGCGGCGCTCCTCGCAGCACTGCGCGTGTGTGAGCGTGCGCGCGTGTTAGTGTGTGTGTGTGTGTGAGGGAGAGGGAGAGAGAGAGCGTGAGTGTGTGTGTGTGTGTGTGTGTATGAGAGAGGCGTACTCCTCAGCGCTATATGCCTCAGGAGACTGTGCCCGTGCAGGGATGCTCAACACACAGCTAAGAATGAAGCAAAAAAATTTGCCTATGATAAATTCACTCTCTCTCTCTCTCTCTCTCTCTCTCTCTCACTCCCTGCTTGTTTTCTCACCATTACACATTACCCTCTCTCTCTCTCTCTCTCTCTCTTAAAGACACAGGCAACACGCTGCATTGCTACAGGCCTGAGGCACATCTCATGATATGGTAATAAAGGGGAGTCCAGGGACTCGGTCCTGTGTGGGGCTCAGCAGCAGAGCTGGTTGGGGGGGCGGGCGGAGAAACGCTCGCAGCACCTGCTAGGAATGGGGGAGGATGGTTGCAGGAGGGGAGGGGTGAGGGAGAAGAAGGGGGCAAGAGAGTGAGAGTGAGAACGGGGTAGAGAGAAAGTGAACACTTGAAATATCCCCCTGTGACTACAGCAGCTAATGATGAAGCTGTGTTAGCCAGGGGCGAGGTTGAAGAGGATTGGCATGGCAACTGGAGCGCAGGAGCAAGCTGAGAGTGACAAGGGCACCGCGGGAGGGCAACCCAACCTCCACGTTCATTCGGCCCATGGCTCCTGCTCCGCTGGATGTTTGTTTGCAAGCATAAATTAGATGCCTCGCGAATCCTGGCAACAACCGCCTCCAATCAACAACAATCACAGCCGAGAACCAGGGCAGAGTCCGCCGTCATTAACCACACGAGAATACAGAAAGAAAATCCATATTGAGATCGACTGTTTATAATGTGTTATCTTACAGCGTAGAGGGCTCTCAAGTATGAGCCACAAGTGGCTAAGAGAAGCAGATGGAGAGAATATTATCCTCTCCTGTGCTAGAATAAGGTCAAGGACACACTGAGGTCGACCAGGGCTGGCGGAGTCCGAGGTATTATCATGGGGGGGGGCGATTCTGAGTGCTGCTGCCGGCGACTGAAGGGTGAGAGGCTATTCTTTCTAAAGAACAGTATCTAATAGATTGCGATGAATTACGAAAGAGAAAGAGGGGGAAAGACAGAGAGAAATGCCAGAAGATAGAGAGATAAAAGAAGAAGGAAGGCCTCTTGATGATGGCTGTGATGAATAATGCATGGTCAGGCTGCTCAAGACTTACACAGCACACTGGCCTGTCTGTTGTGTCCAGCTGGTTCGCGGGCACAGGGAAGGGAAACATCAGCCTGTCAGCTGGCGCCTGTCCACTTGAGGTTGAAGGACGCCTGCAAACCACACAGCAGCACAGATTCACAATCAAGTTCCCCGGTGAGGTGGAGGTTAAGGTGAGGGAAAGGTTTGCCTGTGTCTTTCCATTCTGTCATTCAAAGTCAATTAAGGCTACAAGTGAAACCCCTCCCTGAACAGCTGGTATTAACAAGCATCCTGGGTGATCAGATTGTAATTAGATGCAGCAAAAACTCATAAAATCCGAGTATAAATACAAGGAGCAGCGAAGACCTGATCCCTGTTGCCTCTAAGCTGTGTGGGTCTGTGCAAGACAGTTTGGTGTTCTCTATATTTAATCATTTATAACATTGACCAAAGTATATCATCTTGACCATTATAAGTCATAGCTCTGCTTTCCCAAGCTCGACTCAAAGGTTTGAAGTCACATGATTTTAAATCATGGAATCTTTTCATACCTTAGGGTTTAAATTTACACCACATTAAAATTTGAATGTGACACCAGGCAAGCTCTCACTTACTCATGGCCTATTTTTCATAAAAAGTGTTAGGCTACTTTAGGCAGAGAGGGAGAAAAAATCAATCTTCTCAAGTATCTAATCTAATTATGAATCTTAACATCAAACTCCATAAAATAAGTGAAAGAATCTGCCATATGGGGTGAGATACTAAAAAATTAACCTATTTTAGG
Organism: Holocentrus rufus; assembly: GCA_900302615.1. Lineage (NCBI taxonomy): Eukaryota > Metazoa > Chordata > Actinopteri > Holocentriformes > Holocentridae > Holocentrus > Holocentrus rufus. Next base: position 19,153 of record OMLF01051023.1, read on the forward strand.
AAATGCTGTCTTTATTAGTGGATGGCTCTGTCTTCCATCTTCTTCCAAGATTATGACTTTTGTTTCTAGAAAATTGCTGAAACAAATAAAAGCGTACTTATCTCACCTCAGGAGTTGTTGTTGTTGTTGTTGTTGTTGTTGTTTGTTTGTTTTTTTACACGTCTTAAGAAAAACTGCATTTTTAAGACTCAATAAAACCTTAGCTACATAACGTGTCAAGATGGACATTTAAGTGTAGCCTATGTGAATAGGCAAATCGTACTCCAGAAAAATGTAACATTTAAAGATATAGATACAATCTAAACTTAATATAGATAGCAAGTAGCAGGTAGAATAGCATAAAGTCAGCGTTTAAGCTTTTAAATTAACTTACCTGCATCATGTAAATCTGAGATTTGCCCTTCAGTGTCATGGTCGCCTGTTTCCATTTAAAGTTACGTGTGTATCTGTAAACAAGATGTATGTCAGACACGGAAAGTAAATAAACCTCTTTTATCTTACTGGTGTAGACATGTAACTGTATAACAACGTGCTCTAATAAAAACATTTGACAACTTTTATCTTACTGGTGCAAGCTTCAAGTTGTCTTTCTGTCAGTGTCACTGCAGGCTAATCAACAACCAAGACAGTAAAGACGCTGTGCTTAACGCTAGCTATATTTTAGTAGCTAATTAGCCAGTGTTAGCTAGCATTATGTTGCTATAGTGTAGTGTTTTACTTTATAAACACGGCGAAGGCATATTTCGAAAAAAAATGAATTAATTTTAAAATAATGATAAAAAATCAAACTAAAATAACCCTAACCTAACCTCATCCTAAACCTAAAGAAGGCGAAGACTAATATAGAGGTCACTGTCATCTACACCAACAAATCTTATGCCATGTCTCCAATCCACTTTCCTTGACACCTGCCTTGACATCTAATTTCCTTGACACCTGCCTTGACATCTATAACATTCATTTTGATATCATTTAAGTCCTTACATGGAGGAGCTGCGCATCAAAATGAGGCCAAGCCTTGCAAAACAGTCTATCTTGCAGTTTCGTGTAATTTGAGTCTTCACACAAGATTTATGAGACAAAAGGCATTCCAGGCAAAAAAAAAGTAATATACGTCTACGGTAGGTTTTTAGACCAATTGTGTGCTCACATCTTGGACATCAACACATCTGTTATTTCAGTACTAAACATAAATGGCAGACTGTATTCTGGTTAAATGAGATAATATTGGCATACTATAAAAATCATTGAAAAAAAATCCCAATGAAAATGTCAGGTTAGCCTCTTTCTCTTTTTGATCAAAATCAGAATATAACAAAATGCAATGTCTAATATTGGATGCTGTAAACCCTGATATTCAAAAATTATATAAATCCACTGTCATATGTCACGTGATATCATGTATTGCTCTATATTATTGTGCAAGGAAATGTAAACTATGTAGAGGATGAGGTGGGGTTGATGAGGCATGTTTTGCCTCCGGGCTTTTAGTCTTGGCTGCGGAGTCGGTCAAGAGCAGGAGGCTGCTGGTTGCAGGGTTGCAAATTGCTGAGTAGGTAGCTGCGCAGCGTTATGATGAGTGCACTCTGCTCCTGTTTTCTAATAATACGATATCTAGTGTTATACTGTTGCTCTGGAGCTGGCCTCACTGCTGAGCAAAATATGGTCTCTTTGATAGGAGTTATTACCTTATACTGCTCTTCAGCATCCATCATTGAGATACAAGGTAGCCATTTTGCTCTGAATCACTGCTCCTCTAGACTCTCTTTGTATCTGAAGAAGCATCTGAACTCAGACGCCCACAAGAATCACACTGTATGGAAAAATACCATGGAAACCTCACTGGTGTTATCATCATGCCATTATGCCTGAGTACAGATCCCAGTGAAGAGCTTCTCCCCTTCACTGTGTCAAAGTGCACAGGTGAAAGAAAGAGACACCACATCACTGTGGTTACCATGACATTTTCTTTGAATATGGCCATCCTTAAACATGCCTGAGATGTAAAAGGCTCCTAACAGCTCTGGGAGACAATGATGGTGGTGAATCAGCACAAAATGCCTATAGATTATCTCAATAAAAAAATATGCAAATCAACACCCTGCCATGAGTAAAAAAAAAAAGAAAATTATTCTGTCCTTTGAAAATACCATTTAAAAATGGTATGGTAAAATTAAAAGCATCCTCAGTAAGCTCTCAAACACACTAAATGACATCCAAAAATATTTGTGCTCAGTGTGAGGGAACTGGAATTTGTCTTCCACATTAACTGTGCGAGCCAATCACCAAAGCACAGTTTTACATCCATAGACCAGAAGTAAAGTTTGGTTGTCCCTAAGGAGTTAACAGGAACACAGTTTGTCCTCGTTGTCCTCCTCCCTTCTCTCCATCTCAGCTGTGCGCGCTCATCGACCCAGAAACCCTTTCACCAGCACATTCTGTGGCACAATAGATCTGCCCTCGCTCCAGTGGCGACCGGCCATCTGAGGCTGTTAGAGGGAGGCCGAGGAGGAATGTCAATGACAGTAGGGAGTGCGTGCATGAAGACAAGACACCTGACGGGGTGGGGGGCAGGGTGTTCTTGGTGTGTGTGAGAAAGAGGGGAAAAAAAATGCAACTGCCATAGCACGTCGATAATTGTTCAGCCTTGCCCTCGCAGCATCGATACAGAAACACACGGTTGCACACACATGCATGTGCCTGCACCTGCACACACATACACAGAACCTCTCACCCAATAACACTGTAGATTCAGAGTAGTGCAGTATGAAGGCTCCTCAGGGGACAAGGAGAGCAGGTAAAGTAGCATAGACCTATATGTCTGTGATGATGGATGTCACTCTCCTTCATATCCACTAAGCCTGCAATACACAGTGAACCAAGTCTGCTCCAATTATATGACTGACATTTATCATCTAACCCTTTTAAACTTTGCCGGGATCCAGCAATATTACCGGCTCTAATGCACCGCTGCCCATTCCCCTACTGGAAACAATAGAGCAAATGTCTGTCTGAGCCAATGAGCCACGATATAGGACTCTGTGCTTGATTTTTCATGATTGCAAAACTGCCTCTTCCTCTTTTCTCAACCACATCAGCAACCCAAGCTGCACACGAAGTTTAGCATTCATTAGAGCCAAATGGAATTCATTTAGATTTTACACATGTGATAAACATAATTTATAGACTGAAGCTATTGCAAACCATAAAAGAGAGTCTAACCACTCCGAACTAATGCTATATGCTAAATCAGCTATATTCATCAGCAAGGCTTTCTTGATGTTTAATTATTTGCAAATGGCTGGTTACCTATTGTTTTTGTTTTTTTTATTCCAAGCACTGTATGTAATTTCTCTTCAACAGCAACAGTATCTGCACAATCAGACTGCGAGTTCAATCGTATTATGAAACCAAAGAGTTCTTGGCCTCACTGTTACACAGCAAGTTCACTGCCAATCGACTGGCCAAATCCTGTGTTTCCATGGCAATGTGGATGGCGAGAGATGACTCGTCTTTATAGAAAGGTGTAGTCATTGGTGAACTGTGTTTCCATTGATGTGTGGGTGGGTGGATGGGTGGGAATTAAAATGCCGGCCAGCCACAGCCATACCGCTGAGCACCTTCTGTGACTTCTGTATGCCAAGGAATGCCAGTGTGTGTATAACACATAGTCTGTTTACTGTATGTGTTATGATGGCTTGCTATGCGCATGTAGACGGATAAGAATCTAGTGCAGGGGAAGACTTGCTTGCATTATGAGAAAGCCTGTCGCCTTGCAGTGCACAAGCCCACACACCCATGCACATCCACACAGACTGTGTGCACAGGCATGCAATCATGTTTTGTGTGTCTTTCTTTTTTTAATAATTTCTATTTTTCACTCTGCATACACAACAGGGAAAAGGTTGAAACGAGGTGAGATATTGCAGTGCCAGTGTTGCTGTTGCAGAAAATAGCAGCCAAGCAACACACACAGTCACATCCTGCTTCACCTCCTTCTCCTCTTTGATTGATCTTCAAGGGTTTCTGCGGGATAGAGCTGGACAGTGAAAAACTGTGCTGCAGTCTCTGGACTCTCCTGGGATGGGGGTCAGGGAGAAGTCTTTGTGTGTGTGTGTGTGTGTGTGTGGTGATGGTGGGGGTTCAGGGTGATGCTGCAGAGTCAAAATGGGGGATGGTGCAAATGAAGGGCTAATGTGTTGTTTAAGTCAGGGGTGTGATGTCACGCATGAAGGTGAGATTTAGCAGACCCACAGAGACCACCTGCCAAAGGTCAAGTGTAGCACAGTGTGTGTGAGTGGAGAGGCTCCTGCATATCTCATCTGTATTATTTCACGGCATTTCAACTTAATTCGATAATGAGACGGAGTGTGAGATAGAGACAGAGTGGAAGGAGTGATGCGAGAGAAAGGGCAGATGGCAAATATGTCAAAGACAGTGAACTATATTCCAGTCCACAGTGCTGTAAGGAGCTGGCGGTTGCCTCAGCCTCAATCATGGTCTTGTCCAGGAGGCAAAGATGTTCAAAATCAAATATTAACAGAGCAGGTCATCAGGGATCATCATGCAAAGTAAAGGCTCTTGACAGCTGTTGCTAAGCAAGAGAGATGTGTCTAGCAGGATCTGCTCATCATAACCTCATCGATCACTCCCTTCAACATAAGCCACGTTTAACCGAGGCACAGTAAGCTACGCTGCTCTACAATTGAAGCCTTAACACCAAAGTGAAATTATAACTCCATCTCTCTGCACCCTTATCACCCAGCAATGCGCGCTCCAAGCTAAATGAAAATCTGTATCAGAGTCCATGTCTTGTCTCCGCTCTCCCTTCTCCTCCATGTCTGCCCAGTCGCTCCCTATAAATAAATAAGGCGCTGTTTCCAAGGTAACGTCTCCATGGAGAATTGGCCACCTGAAATCCAGATGGAGCAGAAAAGGAGGGTGAACAGTGGTCTGCCAGGCACAGCAGGCACTCCATTTGCCATCAAAACACCCTCATCACCACTGCTACGCCAACAGCATCAGCACCCCCC
>OMLF01051024.1:0-22056 GCA_900302615.1 Holocentrus rufus
AACACACCAACCAAGTCATCATCCAGCCTCATCTCTGCGTGGAGCTGCAGAGATGAATAGGGCCCAACCATATGGATTTTTTGAGGCCGATGCTGATTCCGATATTTGGCAGAAAAAATTCCGATAGCCGATCAATCAGCCAATTAATTTAACCCTCACAGGTTCCTATAAAAATTCACACTTGTGGTCCTAAGCACAAAAACTGCTATAAAAACGTCATAAAATATATTTTTTCCACTTACCCCCTCCCCTCTGCGTTCACATCGCTCCTCCTTAATGATGAGCGGTCGTTGTCTGTACTCTCAAATATTTTGCACACTTACGTTATTTCTGCAGTTGCTGACTGGCTATTAAGCTGTTAGCTAACGCTATGCTAGGTTGGCATGACTACAGCAATGTTATTGTTAACATAAACGGACAGGGAGTAACTTAAGCTAGGTTCGCACAACTTTAGCAATGCAACGTAAATGAAAAGCATGACCGACGCAACGAAGCACGCGTCGCTTAGTAACTCGTCGCTCGTCGCAAAGAGAGTTAAACTGAAACGGGAGACATGTTGAGTCACTGTTAATTTCACAACGTCGTTATAAACTTTAAAAACCTTTAAAAACAGATATCAACAAGTCAGTGTCATCACCTCTGATATGATGCAGTTTGATTGATTACATAATTGATCATTAATTTTAGACACTGGTTGTTGGCATTAACTTTCCCTTGAATTGATTTTAATGAGACATTTTGATCAGATTCTGTACATATATGCACGGATGGATGTTCTTATTTTTATTATTGTTATTAGCATTGTTGTTATCCTCATCATTAATAGTAGTAGCAGTAGCACCAGCCATTCTTACCCTTGTTTCAATGGAGAGTTTTGCGTCAGTGAGTTTTTCATTCTGACAAAATGTAAATTTTAGTTGAAACACTGAATACTGCTAATATTACAATTTGGCAAGGGAAATGGTCAAACTTAAAAACACTGAAAAAAAAGAAAATCAAAAACCTTGACACTCAAATCCTAGTTACACCGTGATTTCGACTACTGAATATTGTGCAAACATCATTACTTACATTTCTTACTTAGAACTGTGTGAGTAAGGGAGCAGCACAAAAGAGTGTGAGTTTGTATGAATAAGGGTTATTTTTTTCCAGAGGTAAATCCTCAGCGGCCCCATGCTTGTGCTCAGAAATCAGTAGGATTGCAGCCTAAGAAAGCCTTTTCTCAACTCAAAGGAATGAGCTCAGCTTACCTGCTGTACAGTTTTTGCTGCAGGTTACAGGATTTAAATGAATTTATCAGTTTTACCAACGTTTCCACAACAAGACATTTTCAACCCCACAAACTCATTAGGAAGTAGCTGGGTAATGTGGTTAAATTTATCTCTCCTACAAACATGAAGGAGTGCACCTGATTTAGAAAGCCACTGCGGGAGAAAGCAAAACATAACATCCATATTTTAGTCACTTAGCTGATGCTCTTATCCAGAGAAACATACTGTATAACGAGAGCAACTGCAAAATAAAAGCTTCAGTTCCTAGATCAACAAAAAGAGAAGAAACCAAAATTAATGAGGTCAAATGTCAGGGATTTAGAGGCCTTATAAGACTGCTGTGACCACAGAACGATCATGTAACACTGAGGTGCTTAGAGAAGAAATAGAATAAGAGCTATGGAGAGATAGAAGGGATTTAGCTTGGAAATTAAGGACATTTTAACTTTTACTGCAGTTCCTTCTGCGTGAGACTGTCAGATTAAAGTGTCATCTATGAGGGGAAATGAATGATATTCAGTGCCATCTAACATCTAGTCTAAATATAGCATCAAGGAGGAGAGATGGGGTGTGTGTGGGGGGGGACCAGACTTCAATTACAGCACTAACCTTTCCTTTACCTCGATATTTCAGATTTGACTTGTTGGGTCGATACTGACCGGGTGACATAATCACCAGCAGCTGACATTTATTTTCACTGATCACAATAATTATAAATCCCTCGACGAATAAAAATATGCTTATATAAGAATCCCGATCTTTTGGCAAACCATATCTCAAGACTGAGATTAATATGTGGTTGTGTAACCAAGCACAGGACTATTCCACTGATATGAGCAGGTTCGCTTCTTTAGAGGCACAACAGCTCTATCTGCTGGTGAACCAAAGTGCCTTTGATTAGCTGAGACAACACACACAAGAGATACATACAGGAGAAAAGGGCCAATGAAGACAATTTGGATTGAAGATGCAGATGAACAACACTTTATGCCAATATTAAATATCTTCAAATTTGACCATTTTAACCCTGCACCCACCAAAAAACAAAACAAAAGAAACATTAGAACATTTACAACATTAGAAAAAACTACAGAGCCCCCGTAGACCCCTAGGAGAAAATTGTATTAATTCGCTCCCTCGAATTAGTAATTTGGACTCTCAAATTAATAATTTGTGCCCTTGAATTAGTAACTCGTGTCCTCGGATTAGTAACTCGTACCCTCAAATTAATAATTCGTGCCCTCAAATTAGTAATTTGTAATTTGAGCCCCCCTAAAATGGTTTAGGGGGGCTCCGTAAAAAACAGATTTATATATTCTGTATTTTGAATTGCAACTTTGTGTTTTCTCAACAAAATGGTGGAAAAGCCTCTTAAAAAGCATCTAGATTACCATGAACACATACAGCTCTCCGCTGAAAGCTAGATTAATGACATTGTATGCTTCTGAAGTCAGAGTGAAGCAGGTTTTACATCAGGTTTTATAGACTGACATACCTGAAGTTGTTGAGTCAAAATCCTTCCACACCACAGTGAAACTGGCTGCCCTGTTAAGGCCAGGCCTGATTTTACAGCAAAACACAGTAATCTATGTGCTCAAATGCCCAGCTGATATCGCTTAAATTAAACCGGGGAAATAGTACTATTTGTGTATATGTGTGTGTGTGTGTGTGTGTGCGTGCACTGACCGGTAGCCAGTGCTTCCTCCCTGGTGTTGTCATCGTCGGCAGGCTGCTGGATGTTCCAGGAGGTGAGGGGCAGCGTCTTCATGTCCTGCAGACTGTGCAGCTTCAGCATGTCCATATGGCTGCTGTTGGTCAGGTATTTGGGGATGAAGCAGGTTTTACCCTGTTTAAACACATCCTGGATGATTTCCTCGGTGAGCACCTCGTCATGCATGCTGAGAAACACTGCGATCCGCTCACAGCCCACATATTTAGGGTGTCTGAACAACTGAAAGAAATGACAGAGGAGGAGGAGGGTGATGGCGAATGTAATAATCTGTGATACTGTCATATAAATGTCTGTTTTGCAACACAATAGCTTCTCTGCCCAGTAAACCTTTTTTACCGCAGCCATTTTGACAGTAAATAGCAGGTAAACACAGGTGTTACTAATGACATTAATGAAGGTTCTGTTCCATTAAAGTGTAGCAGAGTCTTTCTAGTGAGTCAGCATGAACAATAGCAGGACCCTGGCTCTGTTAGACCTAAATGGAACAGAACCTTCATTAATGTCATTAGTAACACCTGTGTTTACCTGTTATTTCATGTCAAAATGTCTCTTTGGCTAACAAAGACAAAAGCCGGGTATGCATCCAAAGCTTTATTAGTGTTCCTCCTTTCCTCTCTTCCCACACTACAAGGAAGACGAGGAGAGAAATGGAGGTGAAGAGGAGAGGTAGTGAGAGAAAGTGGAGGCCATTTGAAACAGCTCGCTACTTTATCATCCAAAGTGAACAGCTGCTGCTGGTGGATTGGCCCTGTCATAACTGAAGGAGCCCTCATCTACAGTACACCTCATAGCCAAAGTTTTTATGCACGGCACAACCGGCACAAAATCTGAATTTCAAATTCATATTTCACACCTCTCTGAAAGAGAAAAGACATCCTTGGGAAGACACATCTGTGTCTCCTCCGGCAATGGAGGCCTTTTCACTATTCACATAACAAGCTACATGAACAGAACCGACATCAATTTCTCGGTTATGGAGGATGGATATTTTGAGCTTTGTGATGCACCCCGAACACTTTGTTCACGTCAACTAAGCTGACTCTTTTTAAGATACAACACACAAACTCAAGGTCCTCTAGATAGAGACTAGGGCTAAAGACAGTTTGTGTTACAGTAACATACATTTCTAAATGATTCTACCTTATCATATGGTTAACTTTTACTTAAGACATGATGGAATTATGGACCTACAGCCACACCACAACAATCTTTTATAAGTATCTTTCTTTGTAGCCTGGACGCTTTTATATGGACCTCTATGATAATGCCAAAGGATCTGTAACACAACTATAAAGTCTCTAAGCCCTGATCATGAATGCCTTTACATTTGGTGCTGGTTATGTCTTTCCTGGTGCTCTGTCATAATGTTTATACCCTGGTATCTATCTTTGCCTCATTTGATGAATATTCCATTTTTGGTGACTGCTTTCCTATTGTTGGGGTTTTTAAAAGGTAAAATGTCTTATAGTTGAAACCAAAGTTTGCAACATGAAATTTACAATATGGATCTTGCCATTGAAAAAATGATTTCAGGTGGTCTAATATCTAAGAAATGACATTCAGAATTGTATTTTCTCTTTTGCATTGTTGAAAGTGCGAGACCAGCAAGTTTGAGTTCGCTGGGAGTTATCACACTCCCAGTGAGCCCAGCTGAACTCTATTGTTTAGACGTGGTAGGAGACAAGATGGCCCCGGGCCAAACTGAAATTGAGGACGCACTGTCTAGTTTTAAGTCGGCTGTGTGGCAGCATTTTGCAATACCAACCAGCTGCAGACTTGCAGAACAAGTCTGGCTGGGCAAAACCTCAGGCTGGCCAGAACAACAAGGACAATATGTTGCTATGGTGATGGTACTACAAGTAATTTGATGGCTAACTATTAGTTTACATACGTCTTTTTCTCCCCTAACACAAAAACATAGTTTCCATTCAACTGTCAGCTAATCAGGAGAAGAATAACAAGGCACTACAAAACAGAGTTTCAGCATTATGAAGTTGAACCCCTACAAAGACTTTCTGGGTCTCTGGCTCCGTTCCTACTCACTGTGCCTTAGTAATAGGGCAGTCATAAGCCTAGGCACTTAGTGACTATCTGCAATTTTCCTCCATCATTTCTCTCTTGCCTTGGCAGCAGTGTTAAGAGCACTTTTCAGTGCTCATATTTATTCATTGTTGTTTGTTGTTCTTGAGAAAATAACAAATGGTCGTGATCCATCTCTTTCCTGTACTTCCCACTTCTACGTCTCTTTAACATTTGAAATTTCCAGCATGCTTACAAGGCCCTACAACTGTTCACAGGCTAGTTTATTTCTTTTATTGTGTTAATATATTTTTCTTTTTTAACTGCTTATTTTAATATTCTACATGTGTGCTTATATTTTATTCCATTTCTTGCTGAATCCTGTTATTAAGGTAAATTCAGCGCAGAAGCACCAAAGCAATGAGCATTGAAATGTTGATTGTGAATAAAAACAATGTAAAACAAACATAAAAAGATCTTGAGAGTGAGGTTACCACTTCAAAGGCATGGGAAACACTACAACATATGTTTGAAGGTGTTCACTGACATCTAGAGGTTGCTTGAGATAAAAGACAATAACACTAGGCATTACCTCCACATGTAAGTGGAGGTTTTTGGGGTCGGTGGAGCAGCACTGAACGGGGTACACTGCACACTTTAATGCAACATGACAGGAAAATGAGCACAATGTAATGGCACATTTGCAGACTGTGTTTAAACAACACAGAAGTAGGAAATGTCACTCCTCTGTGATATGGAAAAACATAAATGAGGTAAATGAGGGGAATAATTGTTCTGAGCCTGAACCAAGAGGATGGAAGTGTGCACCAGATATATGCTGAACTCCCAGCTGATGATTAAGGTGAGGCACCTCAAGTAAAAATGGAAATTTTGAGTGTATTAGTCAATTCTGAGATATTATTTTGCTTCCATGATAGTATTGTATACAAAGCAATTATCAATACAACAATAGACAGTTAATTTGTATATATTTATTGCATACCAGCTGTATCACATACACTACGCACAAATATAGCAAAGAGGAAAAGAATCTCAATATTGCATAGTCTTCTATGTACTTGACACATCCCAACTTGCAGACATCTTTAATTTTACATGATGAAAAAAAAATCCGTGATCATTTACAAAGCCTAATTATTTAAACAATTTTGTTTTTATTTTATTCGGTGTATTGTATTAAAACGGCGCAAAGTTAATCAATTCCATTAAGCATTTTTTGGGGAAATAATTCACTGATATTTTCAAATCCTTCTATGATTTTAAGTTGCAGTGTGTAGCCTCCAATCGGTAGATGTCAATAGTGAGCTGAGAGCGCATGTATATTGCTGCAGAATTTGGAACAAACCAGTGCTAACAAAATATTTGTTTGCTTACTAGGCACTGACTGCTTTCAGCAAAGCCTTTAGACTCTAGCCGTACTAACAGCACTCTACAGACAACATGATATACAGCTGCGTAGTATGAAGCTGGCTAAATCGTCTTTAGCCTCTTCAGCTTAACAGACTTTAGCATGTAGCCGACGGTTCGGTTGAAACGATCTGGCATCTTACTGTTGCCTTCCTCATCTGCAAACTTAACTTCAGCTACATAAGTTAAGACTTTTCGTAAATCAATATAAGACACACTTCAATTCGGCATGCCTTTTGTCACCAGTAAGCACTCTATTTCTGTGAAACGCCAACTTTTAGATTTTGTTCACACTGCTCGTTACCTTCCCACCATGGTGTATTTTGGTATCATGTGGACCACATACCCAAAGAGAAATTGTATTTCAGTAAGAGCTGCTTCATAAACTGCATATATGCCGAATTAAACAATGTAAGTAATGGATTCCAAGCAAAAAGTCTTAAAATATTCTAGCATGTGTAACTGACGATATCTAAGGCAATACTGGATTGTCTCTTCATGCGCTCTTTTGCCTGGAAGGCTATCAAAAGGCTCAGTCTCAGTATATCCACCTACCTTCTGTGAAATGACATGAGACTGTCGAAGTTTCTCTTGGTCACTTAACGCTGCAACCCGTCGCTTTATTTCTTTCCTCAAAGCTTGCTTAGCTGCACGTAAGGCGGCCATAATATAACTAAGTTAACAAACTTGGGCAAAAGTAAATAGGCCTACACAAAACGCCTGTCTTGGATTGTTTTTCTATGTTCTTAGTTAGATCGTGGCAAAACGAATCAATTTCGACAGCTGTGATATCACGCAACTTTCCAGTAGTTAAATATTAATAAATACACCAACATGCCAAAACACATATTTGACTTTTGTGCACGTGAAATGCTCAAACGGGCATTGACAATCACAGCGAAAAAAAAAATAACACTGCGTTAATGAATGTTATTGTAAATCTGGAAGACTTGTAAATCCATAATACTGCTCTCTGTGACTACTCCACATGTCTCATGTCAATCGTATAGTAACGTGATAAGGACAAACCGGAAGTGGCTGGGTGGTCACGTGCTTTCCATTTTAACCAGTTTAATCTAAATTAAACACCATTGAAATAATAAAGAGGCCCTCCAAAAATAATTTCTTTCTCAAGAAAAATGGTTCAATTTCCATATCCAGCAAGCAAATGAAATAAAATACATTAGAATAAAATAAATAATAAAAAAAATACAAATTAGCCAAGTTTCATATGAACTGACTGTCTCGGGAGAGGGATCCCTCTTCTGTTGCTCTCCCTGAGGTTTCTTCCTTTTTCTCCCTGTTAAAGGGGTTTTAGGGAGTTTTTCCTTATTCGGCGTGAGGGTCTAGGATGTTGTATTGTTGTATGCAGTTACAAAACTGGGACTCTCCATATTTTTAGGTTAACCACAAATGGATATTTTTGCATAACCTGTAGTGCCTTTCCCTATTTTGATATGTTTTCTGCATGTACAGATTTTCTTCATTTGAGGTTTTCTATGCATGGTAAAGTTTTTTCATAGAGCATATCAGTGTGCTGCTGGTTCTTGGAAATTTGTGTTATATGGTGGCATGTGCATGTCATTTGAATGGAAAATTCAATTTTGAGTAGATACAACATGGTTTTGAATCCCCATTTCCCAGAGGATCTCTGTAGTTGTGCATTTGTGTTTGTAAATCAGAGCAAATGGTGAAATACTTTTCATGCACAGTTTAACAAAGTCATTTCACAAAGCCAAAGCTATCCTATTTTCTAAGCTAAATTAGACTTCTGGTGACAAATAGTCTATATTGAGAGTCTGTTTCTTAGAGTCCTCAGAGCCACAGTCTAGCCTACCTCCCAGAACCAGTGGCTTAGCTATTCAATACCGTCACATGAAGAAGAAGAATTGTTGCTAAGACACTTTGAAGGCTTTGGTATGGTTTCTATGGTATTTAGAACGGTTTTGCAAAGGGTCCATAGGCTCAATTTGGTCTACTGTAGAGCCAAGACGGGAGTGTGGAGAGAGCCACACAAACTGTAGCTTTCTGGAATGTTTTTCTTCAATTAAGTTAGCTGACTTTAGATACTTAGCCAAGATCAAGTTAATTTTGAGAAGCCAGTATCTTGAAACCACTGCCGCTGACAGAAAGAAAAGGGTAAGACCGGATATTCTGCTCAACTCTGGCAGCTAGAGAACTACATAAGTATGCCCTAATATGGAGAGAACAATAAACCAATCTCTGTTAAAAATCCGGCAATTTAATGCAATGTTTATCAGCAGAATACACATTTTATACAACATCACGTAAGACTTCAATCAAATTGCCAGGAGCCACTTGACAATTCGGCATATTTGTAGTTCAGGAAGCAGTAGGTGTTTAGATTATATTTGAAAGTTTAATTGGTTCTTCGGTTATTATCTGATCATCTACCTTCGCTCGCAATACGCAGTGGAGGGCGACAGCGACCAGTTCAGCGTTAACGTCAACCCACTTTCCGATTTCACCAGTGAACAAACGAAACACCGTCTGAAGAAATGATTTTCAAATTATGTAGGTTTTTGAATGGAGTTCGGCGTGACGTTCTCTCCAAAAACTGAATGTTTTAGTCTACAAGTTACTCACTTGTAAGCCATTTACCAAGCGAATATTAAGTAAAAAAAACAATATTAATACTGTGTTTACCGAAAACACGACTTAATTGCTTGTTTCACGTTGCTGTTTAGTTTGACGGGTGTGCTTCAGCTATTAGAGCCAACAGCTGTTTGGGAAACTAAAAGTTAGTTTGCCTTTCGTTTATCTTCTTTTCGGCGTTCAAAGGAAAGTCGTTTCCCACATTATTTTTCAATTCTCGCACAATGAATGTGTGCGCAAGTGATGTGCAGAGTATTACGATGTCAATCGTGTACTTTGCAATATTTGTCAAGACTTGTTTTCTGCTGTCAGTTGGCTAGGACTTTCCCCCTTCCTACAAGCAGCTGTTTACTAAAGACAATACAAATGACTGACGTGCCCTCTAGCCAATGAGTACACGGTTGTGGGCGTGGCTAGTGCAGTGCCTAGCCAATGGCAGCGAGCTGTGTATTATTGCATTGTGGATCTATGCATATGATGTCGGACGTTATCTGTGTAGAAACGAAGAAAAAGAGGAGCAGAGAGGGGATTTGGGACAATTATTGAGGTTGGTCAAATACAAAGTTTCCTTTTAACAAACTGGAAAGCTTTTTAGACGTTTTTCCTACTGAAATGCAAGGCTATCTGTCGCTTATGTGTCGAGCGTGTTTGATATATTGATGGTTTTATCAGAACAAAAGAGGGCTGTTGAAGCAGGAAATGAAAGGATCACTATGTTGTTGCTTGGGTATTTCACTGAAGAATATCATGAAATCCACTTCAATCTGCTCCAACTGCAGTTTATTAATGCTGGTCCAGGGTATCCACAGCCTGGTGTACATTTGGTTAAAGTTTAGCGTGCTGATACATAGTGGCTATTCTTTGTAACACATGAAGCTTGATAACCTCTGTTGGTAAGGTTGGTATTCCCCTGAGGTATAATATGCTTGATGTTACAAATGGTGTTTTGCTTTTGTTTTGAATTTCTATCCTTGCTTTAAGTTGATGCCACAGTCATTGTTTTGTTTTAGTTATACCACAAACTAACCCACTACACTGTCAGTTATAGCAAGACAGTCATCTGTACAGGTGTGGAATTTGTAATCGAGTTTTTTAAATAACATTTAACGATGCGCATTTCACATATTATACAAAATCTGGTTGTCAGTGTCTTAATATCTAATTTTGACTGAGTTTAACGTTAGAAAAACACTTGTTCTTTGTGTAGTGGTAGGACTTGACTCCAGCTGTGTCTACCTACTCGAGTGTTCAGGTTCGCCCTATTTTGTTTACAGGTAGGCCAGGCGAACTGAAAAAGGTCAGTGGGTCACCAACAACCCTGAGGGTAGTGAAGCAAGGAGTTTATATTTCAAGAACTGTACCTTAAAATAAATGAATACATGTATTCATACATACATACATGAATACAAATAATAATAATTAAAAAAAATCTGGTTTTGTTGGAGCCTGCCACCATGCAAACTCAGATCTCATTTGTTAGACTAGACAGATAGGGAGTTCTTTGCTATGGACTGAAACAGTCAAAATAAAACCTCTGGTACTTCATTATCCAACAGTGGCATTCCACTGATGCCAAACAAATCTAATAGTTTAAATTCTATGTAGGCAGACCTGATTGTTGTTGTGAAATAGTTACCCAGCAAGATTACCCAAAGACTGAGTGTAAACCTGTTCAGTTCTGCTGGAGGCTGAAAAGGCATCTCTAGCACCCTGCCCTTGATTTGCTTAGGTTTAATGTGTCATTATGGGTGGAGTAGTCAGGGAGTCATTGAGCCTCACACATAGCCCACATTATGGTAATTAATTACTCAGTAGCCTAATACATAGCTTGTTGGTGCTCTTCCTTGCGACATGCTGGACAGGCATGGAGGTGGTGTATTTCAGCAGCAGTGAATCTGACAAAATCACAAAAACAACAGTATGAAGCCTCAGCTAGACAGTTGACCAAAACAAGAGTTTTCAGCCTCCATACCCCCCACTCTTTGTATGCAACTTTTGGGCTGTAGCTGCTTTTCTTTTCCTTGTGTCTGATATCATCTAGGCCCTCCCACAGATTAGAGATAGGCCTATTCCAGATTAACACTGGATTAGGCTCTCTCTGTTAATGTCGAAGATGAAGCCCAGAATATAGTCCCTCTTCTTCACCACCAGTAGGGCAGTGTAAGCCACAGGTACTAGAACTGGTATGAACAGGAATAAAAGTGAACCCAAGTCTTGGTGCTCCAAAGCTGTCTCCATGCCTGCTCCCAGTAGAGACAGTAGGGAAACCAAAATGAGCCTGTGTTATGGCTTGTTGAACCAGTGCTCCAGTAGATTCTTATGGAGAAAATGGCAGTAAAAGCAGCACCAGATGTCCTGCAGAGCAAATGTGCTGTTACATCACCACACACACCAGCATTATAATCGTAGGAGGATCAGCAATGTGCCACATTAGGAGCTGCACATTTTGTCTTTGGCTGCTTTGGTTGTGGTATCTAAATGGTTACCATTACATAATCTTAGACCAGTAGTGGCGATATGTGGGTTCATTATTGATTTTGTATTGAAAATGTGATTCATGCTGAATGTTACCACAAAATATCAGCTATGGCAGCTTCAATAAAAAATACTAAAGCCACAATTCAATTCAATTTTATGATCTTTAGCACCATCTATTGGCTGTCAGGATTTACACAGACTCAAGAGGTTGGGAGTTATAAGCTAAATAGTATTAAATTAATCATAGAGCCAATATTTTTGCAACACAAGATAGGTTAACACATAAAGCTAGAATTATTTAAAATATCAAATCAAACAACAGGAAACAAGGCAAAAGTATATTTTAGGCTACATGCTACAACAAACCAGTGGCAGTCTTTGGCTTGGCTGAGGTTAGCTACACACAACGACCATCCAATCAGCTTTTACAACAAATGTAAAAGCTGATTGTTAGTTCCTTGGATGTGGCGAGATCAATATGATAGCCAAACTGACTGAACAAGTTAGGGCATTTACCAGCTTGAAATGCATGTTTTAGCCTAGTTAACACCAGTCTGAGCAGGGATGCAGGGGAGAAATGGGATTTTCCCCAAAACAAAATAAGGAGCCCGGACTGGCTTTGTGATTTTCAGAACTTGAAATCTCTGCAGCCATCACAGCAACAGTCGATTGACTGCTATTGATCAACAACACTTGTGAATGCCCACTGCTGTATTATATTTATTTGCACATTTGAGCAAGTAAATTATTGTACCTTCACTATCCATATCAGCCTTAAAATGTTTGTTGAACCCTACTACTTGCCAACAAGTAGTAGGGTTCAACTAGTTGAACACTAGTTGTTATATGAACCTTGAGTGACACTCAACCCCTCTATAGACTAAACCTGCTGTCTAATGGTGACATCACTTTGTTAGACATGTTAGAGGGAAACAAACTAGGCCAGAATCCATCAGCTGATATTTGTATCGTCTAAGTGCCTTACAAGGGCAGACTGGCTTGAGGAAGCAGAAGTGAGAAAAGCCACTGACTCTAGAGCAAGGGCATGACCAAACAAGACACATGACATCTGCTTCAACACTGTCAGTCTTCCGTACTGTCAAGAAAAATAGTCCATGCAGCATCTGAGGTGTTCTGCCACACGCTGAAAGGTCTCTGAACCGTTTCATATTTACATATCTCTAGTGTATTTGCCATCAGGCTCCTTCAGGGATGCTCATCAACAGTCAGCAGCTGACGGGTATTTAAACAGATTTTTTTAGACAGGGGTGATGCACATGCACAAATGAACAAATTTTAAAATTACAGCATTTACAACAGGATCATAAGGGCATTAGCGCATATTAATCCAATATTTCATCAGTGTTACAGAATCAACAGCACACAAATTGTTCAAAAACTTTATTGTAACATTTTAAAAATAAAAACAATCCATAGAACAGAAAGTCAAATTAATATTATGGGTTAAAGGGGCAACAAATAAGATTTTTCTGCTACATAGCACAAAACTGCCATAATCTATATGCATAGGAGTGATACAGTTGATATTACCCATAGACATAAGGACAAGTTAATACTGCACTGTAGACAATATGTCTGACTCAAATGGCTAACACTAGAATTTAAAGGCTTATTTCCTAAAAATAAGTTTCCAGAATATGTTGAAACCGCCTCAACTACCTAGTAGTCAGAGCTTCTCTGCATTTTGTGACATATCCAGCTAAATTCCAGTGGAGTTTTTTTCCCCTCAGTAACAAAACTTACTTGTCTCTTGGTATGTAATTTAATTTCATGAATGGTTGCTTCCATCTTCATCAGGGTAGTACAGCCTATCTTAACTAGTCTTGTGATGCCTGTATCGACCCATCCACCTTGACACTTTGTCTTCCACAGGAGGGATATGGCCCAAGAGACCAACCAGAGCCAAGCTCCTCTGCTCTGTCCAACTGGCTGTGGTTTCTATGGCAGCCCCAGGAATAACGGCATGTGTTCGGTGTGCTACAAAGATTTCCTTCAGAGACAAAACAGCAATGGACGGATCAGTCCGCCAGGTGGGAGTTAAAGAGAAACACAGAATATCTACCTTGACATTATTCACTACGCTGACTTATCTTAACAGTATTTCATCAAGCCCATCCAAAACACTTTCTGTTTATACTGTGTGAATGACCTTCTGTAGAGCTGCTAATGTGAATTCTTTGCATTGTTACATTCTAGTGTTGTAATTGTCACTTGTGTTATGGTTAGTTGCCCACCTTTGCTCATTTTCTGCTTTATCCCATCATATTTGCTGCCCGTAACGCATCATTAACTTTCATCATATCCTAGCATAAAAACCATGCCTAAATCAGCTTTAAAGAGAATGTGGAATAGAAATAAGGAACATAACCTACAGGAATGTGCCTAGAAATGAGTGAATGAGTGAATAAAATGTTTGAAATGAGCTTTGTTGTCATTTCAGGTTTGTCCTCCACTGACAGCAGTATCGGAGAGTCTTTCCTAGCACAGTGCCCTGACACTACTACTGTACCTGTATCAACAGCCATATCCCATACAGATGTAGCATCTGGACACAGCAGGTACTACTGCCTTACCATCACTCTAATGTCAAATGAAGTATCTGACTTTTCTTTGTCCCATCTGCAAAAGACTGCCACAGTTTCACATTTTGGCAACAGTGCTCAAGCAACAAGTAATAACATCCTTATGTAACATTAGGCTGGTTAACCTTTCAGGCAGTAGAGAAACGGGAGTTTAGAAATCACTGCTTTGTGTAGAGCAGCATACAAGTCAGAGCCTTTGCTTTGATTTGCTGAGAGAATGTATGATGGTCAGCAGAGGCAAACTTTGAGAACAAGCAAAGACCACTTTATGTAACGAGGCATTCGAATGTTATTTTCTCAGTAAGTTACTCACTAGTTTGGTTGGTGCCTCTAACAGATTTATCTGCCAGACACATGATACCTGGGTGCAGGTTAATTTCAGACCCTGGTTGAATTGCCTACATTGACTTCTAAATATAGGGAAACCTTGCTGTGATTGTTTTCCTACTCAACCAAACGCCTTTAGAAATGTGTATCAGTTTACAACACAATTATCTGAAGAAGCTGCATCCAGCTTTTTCTGGAGACCACTGTGTGTTTTATCTTTGTGATGTGATGTCATATGGCCCGAGGCCTGTATGAGAGCCAGTGACACGGCGGGTGTCGTTAATTCGATTGTATTTCAGAGGCAAGCGGGGCTAACGGCTAAGATGGTCATTAGACCCATAATGAGTCCCTGCTGGCCTGGCTATGTCCTCTTGTCCTCTCTAAAACTGGTGGCTGTTGCCAATAATGGTAGGTTCAGACTTGGTACAGAGGCTCCACAGATAATAATATTAGAAGAAGGGACACTTATACAACATTTTATTTTCAGAGAAGTAAGCTTTAAATGCAGTGTACTACTGAGTATCAGTCCCAACCATCTAAGTTAAGTGAGCAACACAGACATTTTTATTTGTTTTTCTCTGGGATCACTGAGGTCAAAGTGATTGAGAGTCAAGCTATTTCTTTGTTAGAAAGATCTAAGGTCTGTAAGGACTTTTTCGCATGTTTGGAGCAGTATATTCAAACTCTCTTATAATGCGGCTCATTTGACCAGCTAAGAGCAATGACATTTGACCTTTGGTGGCATCAAATAGCAGCACAGAGATGCCTGAAAATGCCATCCAAACCAACTATAGGAGATAACGCCAAAATACAAGGATTTATGGGTACAAGGAGAGGAATGTTGACGTCGAATCTGCCAAAAGTTCTGCATGCTCAGAAAGCCTAGATTAACAGAATAGAGCAAGGACAAACCACAGTATCTAATGGTCAGATGCTCTTATTCAGCTTTTTGCTCATGTGTTTTTAACTGAAATTACAGCAAAGACCACAGATAAATCTAACCTGATAGGATGGCAGGTTACTAAACTCTGCAATACTACTGAACTGTTTCTAGCAGTTACTTAACTATGCAATAAATAAGCTACTTGTGTGTCCATGTGCCTTTTGATCACAAGCCGTGTGAGCCTTTACAAATCAAATCTGTTTTATGATGTGGACCAAAGACTCTAGGTTTGGTACCTTATGTGTAAAAGGCAGAAAAGTCACTTTGCTATGATTATGAAAAAGATTTCTACACATGGGACTTGATGCAAGATTTACATTTTATGGAAATTATCTAAAACTGGTTCCCTATTTTAGCCTAGTAGAACCTGTTGCTCAACATTTTGTTAGTTTCCAGCTGTAGCTGGGCTGCAGGGTGGTGTAGTGATTTTGGAGACCATCCATCAGCAGGAAGGCCAAAGTTCAAGGCTCTGTAATATCAAGCATCCGCCCTGCTGAAGTGTCCTTGAGCAAGAATCCATGCCAGGTCCAGGGTTGCTGTTCTGTAACTGACCCTGACCTCTGACTTTACTGTTGAGGGGGCAAGAGAAAGGGTGATATTGGTGATATGAGGCAGCTGAAAACCTTTTTGTAGTCCGAATACACTGACCTTTAATCATCATATCCCCATGACAAAACTTTGAAAACATTTGAACACATCCTGACATATGTTTCTAATTCAGCATGTGTTGAGTGGAATCTCTCAGCTCCAAATGACAATTTAGACTGAGAATGCAAATTATCAGTCACCCAATTGTTTTGAGCATAAAAATCCTTGAGTTTCCTCCCCGTGCTTTACACTAATATGACCCCCTCATGACGGATTTGATTGATAAAACCAATAAAGGTTCATAGCTTTGACCAAGATTCATTTGCTCAGTCAGTTTATTAAAAAGAACAGGTGGTCCTTATTAATGTGCACCCTCACTGAATGTCATTTATCCATACCTAATGGCCTCATTCTTCTGCTGTGTTTTTCAGTGGTGTGACAACCGCCTCAGAAACCTCAACAGATGAGAGCACCTCAGGAGTGAAGGCCAGCCTAAAAGCTGACGATTTACCAAGTATGATTTATTTCTCCCATACCTCCTCTCTATTTCTCATTGTCTGTTGCTGTGCTTCTTCCCCTGCCTTTGTAATATAAATGATGGGAAAAGTTGCTGCACATAACTGACATTTTGTGCAAAAAATCAGTATCATCAAACTCAACAATTTTCATTTCTAAAACAGAAGTATTCAGTTCCTGAAAGCAGGTTTGATGTCAGGTTTTGCAGACTGACACTGAACAGTAAAATCCTCCCACACCACACTAGAACTGTAATGATATCTCTGTCAGACATCTGATACAAAAACAACAAAAGTGTATTCACTACCTGTAGTCAGGTAGGATGAGGTGATGAGGTATATTGATGAGGTGAACGACACTGACCAGACCATATCAAATTTTTAATAAAAGGACAAAATTGGCCCCATATATCATTCTAACCCTTTTCAGTATTGTTAAATTTGCTGCTGGTAGTGTTGAAAGGAAATGCTGTCAGTTGCCATTACTATCACAATCTCTCAACTCCTGTTTTTCACATTAAGCTGGTGCTAATTCAATGGGAGTCATAGGGGCCAACATATTGTGTAATCCCTTGTCAGAAAACAGATTAAACCAACAATTTTTTTTATTCTAAGCCCAAGTGGGTAATTTGTACGGATGGTCCTGGTGCTCATTTAGCATTAGTGGTGGCCACAGTGTGCTGCTTGTAACTAACCATACATTCCCTTGTTACCACAGTTCAATATCAATCAATCAATTCAATATCATGTTCAAATCCACCACTCGCCCCTCTGCACAAGAGCTGTTCTCTGGAACCTTGTGGCGAGAGCTGCATCTCTAATGTCAAGATGAGATTTTGAAAAACATTGTTAATCCGACCAAGCTTGCAAATCCTAAAATGCAAGGCCACTGTACCATGCAAAGATATTTATTTGCTTTGTTGAGCTTGTTTCTTCAGCATATAGTGTGGTGTTTTTTGCAGGCAGACGGTGGATTTGGATATGGAATGGTCTGTTTATGATGCACAAGTTGATTTTTACAACAGAATTGGGGTTTACAGTGAGTTGTCCCATACTTCTGTCCGGTGTACACTCATGGAAGAAGGCACTGAATGTCAGCCTGTTCTTGACCAGCCGCATCCAAGATCCAGAAGCTTGGATGTGGTCAAGATTTGGTCATGAGTCAACATGCAGGAAACTGACTGAGGTGCAGTGACATCTTTTGGCTGAATAAGCAAGGGCTCTCTGTTTTTATGGGTCTTTAGGTTTATGTGTTTCAGTCAGAGCTGCAGCAGTAGGCAGTGGGCAGGAAGGTCAGAGTTCACCAGCAGGTAGCTCAGAGACAGTTTCTGCCAGCCAGAGCACAGTGCTGAGGAAGGGCACCTCTCTGGAACAGTGCTCCCGTAATGGCAAGAGGAAACGAGAGGACACAGATGAAAATATAGATGGAGGTAGAGGTGAGTCACTGATGACCTGACCGATAAAAACCCCTAGAGCCCCACTAAGTATTTGATGTCGGAATGGAAAGTCATTGTGTCATCCAGCTTCTGATAGCTGCATTCACACAGTGATTGACTTCCCCTTTTCTTGATGGGAGTAATAAATTGTCGCTGTGGCGTTCCTCCCTCAGCACCAGTGTCTGAAGACTCAGTCCAGGTATCTTCAGAGACTGCAGAGAAACCCAAAGCCAAGAAGAACCGCTGCTTCACCTGCCGCAAGAAGATTGGCCTCACAGGTATGACATAGCCCACAAAGAGACAGGAATTTAGACCTAAGCCTAGTTCTATGCAAAGTGAAGTGATTTAATTCAGTCAGGAAAAAGCTTACTATTGGACTGCTGTTGGATTTTGGGATGGTGTTGGTATATTTTGTTCATCTAACTCGTTAAAACTGCTTCAGCGCTGGTTTCTCAGCGCTCCATAGGTTGAGGTGGGGTGGTCCTGTCCACATGCTTAGCACCGCCTAACTAGACAAGTTAGCTAACCAAGTTAACTGATGTTAGTGTCACTCACTGCTGAGTTTTTGACTTTTTGGTCCATAAAATGTCATGCTACCATTATTTCATCAACATTAAATCACAAATAAATATTGATTGATTCCAGATGAAGACAAAGTCTGTAGGACACAGTGGGTCCAATTGTGTCATCTACCACAAACAGCATTTTAATCTCT
The DNA here is from genome assembly GCA_900302615.1 of Holocentrus rufus. Classification (NCBI taxonomy): domain Eukaryota; kingdom Metazoa; phylum Chordata; class Actinopteri; order Holocentriformes; family Holocentridae; genus Holocentrus; species Holocentrus rufus. The sequence continues at coordinate 18,672 of OMLF01051024.1, forward strand.
GGCAAATAAATACTGAGCTTCGGCAGCCATCAGTAATCCAAAACTGATGCATGGTGATTTTGGGAAGCAGACTGTCCAACAGGCTATGGGACACCTCATCAGTTATGTACAGTATACTCTAAATTAATCAATTGAGTGATCTTTAAAATATGTCTATATGTGATGCAGTTACACCAAGAAATAAACTGAACATCTGAAATGGTTTGATTCTGTTGAAAACAAGGTGGAGAGTCTCTCAAATTTACATAACATTCACATTTATAATGTTTTGGGTGAATTTACATGAACAATTCCTTTGTCCCGCAACACCATGAGATGAGACTGAAGAGCATGATTTCGTTTTAACACTTTTGCCCTTCACGTTGCAGGCTTTGATTGCAGATGCGGCAATGTGTTCTGCAGCATGCACCGATACTCTGACACTCACAACTGCTCCTTCGACTACAAAGCTGAGGCTGCAGAGAAGATCAGGAAAGAGAACCCTGTCATTGTTGGGGAGAAGATCCAAAAGATCTAAGAACATTCAGAGAGGATCTCGCCAGAAGCCTACAACTTACGATCAACCATGTTTGTTTCCAGTCTCCTCCTGATTAGTTGTTGCATCATAGGCCAACCTACCTGTCTACTCTCTGATCATTAAATCGTGCATGCCACTCAAAACTCATCTCTGGACACTTTTATTTCCATTGTATCTTGATTCCTTTCAGTCACATTCTTGTTTTTAACTTGTTTCTTAATTGTTCAGTAGATGAAAAACAAAATAATGAAGCCCTATCAATCAAAAGCAGTTTTTAAAAAAAACAGTTGGGGCTACTTGAAGGGCTGTGATTTTCTTGCATTATAAAAATAATTAAAAAAAAAATACATGCATGTCAACCCATCACAATCTTTCCTGCATAATTTGTACTGTATGTAGCCTTGTTTAATAACCGAATGTACTGAAAATAACACCAAACTATGTTTTTACACCATCATTAAGAAAACAGCATCTGTTATACATGTGCTTGTTTGCTTCCTCACAGTTTTGTATAATTAAGTCATTTAATGTGTGATCTTCCATAGAGATCTGTGTGTATGTCTGTGTCTATCATGAGTGACTAAGAATAGCTTGTATGCACGCTGTTGCCGATTGTGAGTTTATGTATGAGAATATAGTTCATTTATGGGTGCACAAAAGAATGACCAGGATTTATCCTGCTGTATTTATGTTTGTTTATTCACTGTTTTGACTTTGCTCTGAATTAAAATAATTTTTTCCTCTTATTAAAACTTGTGGCTGTTTGTAAAATGTGAGCTTCTGGACCAGAAGTGAAGGGGATCTGAGGATTATGTAATGATAATGATGATGGCCATACAGAAGCTAGGAAAGAGAAGACAGGGGACATTAACTGACTCAAGACTGCAGGCAGTCATTTGCTATCAAAACTTGTAAAACTGTTATATCCACTAAATTTATAGGGACACATTAGAGCAATGAGTGATGGCTGAAAAGGTGTTATTTGATCAGTAATAAGTTATTAGATGTAGGGACTGACTAGATATGACCAAACTCAGCTTGAGAGTGTCAACACCTTGCCATCCACAATTGCTGTTTATAACAAAGTGATAGGTACATTATGCAGCTCAACTTTTCGTTTACTTTGTCAACTAAAACTGAAAAGGCTAATCAGTCTTAAAGAGTAGAAGTTTGCTTAGTCATGTTCCCGGCTGGTTTGTATTAAGTCCAGAAATCTGGCTTAGGGTGGATGTTATAGGCAGTGTGTGATTGGCCATGCACAAGGAGGTGGGCCTGTCCCTATGCTGCAGTTACACATCTGGAAGCGCTTACTCTGCCGCTACTCTCATTCACTCAGAAGAGTAGACCGGAATACCACTGCAAACTTGAAGATGTCCTTCATAAAAGTAGATGCCAAGTCCGATTTCTCCTTCCACAACCTTCCTTATGGGGTGTTTTCTACACCAGATAACGTAAGTACTTATTTAGGGGTGGAAAGGCTTGGGTTTGCAAACACAGCACAGACTGTTGCATGGACACCAGCAGCGAAGCAGTTTCAAGCTAGAAAGATTGCAACACATTTGACTTCCGGTCATGACTTTCAAAATAAAACCATTATTGATGCACGTGATTTGGTGTTGAGTAAGATAAAGAAAAGGTGAAACATTAATGATCTCCACGGGGAAATTGTAGAAAGTATTATTTTAATGTGATATAGACCTACGTAACCAAGGGGAAAGGGGTCAGGCAGCTCAAGCAGGTAGAGATTACATGCTCATGAGCATGTGGCATAAGCCTACATGCTGTATGTGTAGTGTAACACTCTATAGTCAGTAGGCTGTGATAATGCCATTGAGTACGTAGACGTGGTTTATTTTTCTTTACACTGTAAAACATAGGTATTTTCTTGTATTTTATCGTTTTCAAATGACAAATTTATGCTACTCTTGAAGGCAAAATTGCCTCACTTCCCGTTAGTTTCGTTAACTCTGGCTAGCTTGACACAACTCAACACTGGAAACTTACAAACAAGAACTAGAAACAATGTATGGACTACAAGGATGGAGATTAAAAGGGTTTGTGTACCGGTTGACATAATGATCTTGAAGCATGTTTTATTTCCTCAGCCCAGACATCGCATTGGAGTTGCAATTGGAGATCAGATATTGGACCTTAGTGTGATAAAGACTTTGTTCAGAGGACCCATCCTGTCCAAACATCAGGATGTCTTTGACCAGGTAATGGCATAACCCCCTCTGTGCTGTGATACCATGTTAATCATTTATAGTAACCAGGGGAGTAGAGGAAGGTGAACCAAAACTCCATGTACCCACTTTTTTTAGGCTGACATGACATTTGGGACTACGACATGGTAAATAGCAAACTGATAATTACATCAAGACAGGAACCTTTTAAAGGATTTCATTTATTTATTGATTTTAAATGTTCCACACCACAGCATATAGTGACTATAATACATCTGTTGGAGTCGATTGCTGGTTGCTGATCAGCGGGTTACTTCCTGGTATTTTAATCCACAGCAGACCAGCTTCCAGTAGGTTGATGCTGTGTCTTGCTCAAGGACGCTTCAGCAGGCTGCATGCTTGCCAGTATGGGGGTTTGGACCCCCCATGTTGTTCTGTGGTTTGAGGGAATTCAGTCCAACTATTAGACTGCTTGATGTTTGTCCTCTGTCGGCTTCATAATCAGAAAGTGGGAACAAGAAAACCCATCTTGATCATAATTTTTCCCATAAATACATAGTAATAAAAATAATGAAAGAATGATATGAAGCATAAAAGCAAGGCAAGAAATTACATATGTATATATATTTTTAGAATTCTTATGAAATAAAAATTCAGAAAAATGTTGGCCTGCCTCAGTGCCAGT
>OMLF01051024.1:34723-48704 GCA_900302615.1 Holocentrus rufus
TGCTTGGCAGTGAAAGGCCTGAGGCCATCCATGGTAATGAGTTACCATTAAATGCTTTTTATGTCTCAGAGCCCCATCTAATCTCTCCCTCTCTCTCTCTCTCTCTCTCTCTCTCTCTGCTTAATATTTTACCGCCTATACTTTCTACCTACACTTTAAGCAGAGTGGTTGCCATTCCTCCAACACACACAGGCACACACACTCACCACATTATGTTTTCATGGATCTAACACTCACACACAGATGCATACAGTGTTGTAAGCAGGGATGTAGTGGAGAGTAAAGCCACCCAAACTCTGCTGCGCTCCTGTTTAGGCTGACATCAATCTGTCTGACCTAAATTCATAGCATACATCATCATGTAGTATGCCAGTGTTGCAAGTTAGATGAGGACAGGGCCTTGTAAGGGAAAAAAAGACATGAATTATTACTTTTCTGAAAATATATGAAATATATTTATGATGATTACTGACTGCAGGCCATCGTTTACCCATCTTTCAGTTTACTACTATATCGCTGGTTATAACAAACTACTCAGTCACTGTTGCATGTTATAAAGACATTTTCTGTTTAACATGAGGTAATGATGCTGTGTGTTTTTTTAAGGGGAGAGCATGGCAGAGGCAGCAACCATATGCAGGTCTAACTTCAAGGTAAGAGACATCAATATAACACACGTCTGCCCTGGATCTGTAGTAAAGATCTGTAGTAAATGCTATGATATTGTTGTGATGCACAAGTGGCATCTGTGAGATACTTCTCTTTTCATTTGGTCTCCATATTTGATGCTACGCACTCTTTGCTGTGGTATTTGTGCATTGCAGTTCCCAGAGATCACCTGAAGCTACAAGTTGGTGCACAGTGCATTTTTTTATTAACATTAAAGCTGGGATAAATTTGGGATTTGGGCTAACTGAAAGACCAATTCAAAAAGTAAAATGATTGATAAAACGCATGCCTTAAGAACATCACATGCCCTTCTTTTTGCTCTTTTTTACTCTAAATGGAGCCGTCATTTTCAAAATTAACACCAGGAAATATTTAAAAAGACCTAAAACTAGCTATTGAGATCGGAACCTCATGTGGAATTCCATACATTCAGACTCTTTTCTCGCAGTCAGCCTCATGACCATTTAGGGAGAATTGCATTTCAAGGCGCTTCCACATTGTTTTCAACTCTCAGCTCTGGTGGATGCAGCCGAATCAGCTTAAAAAGAGACATCCTCTGCCCTTGGCAGCATATTTGAGCTGCTCTTTCTTCACGCCTTGCAAGTGCATCTCCCGGACAAGAAGATCTGTTTTCTCCAGGGAGAAGCCCGTCTTGGCTCTCCCTTCCATAGCCTCACTGTCAGAGCACCATGGTGAGGAATGCACTGCTTTTAAAGACGAGTGGAGCTGATTTGATTGGCTTTGATGGACCCTCGCTGCACCACACCTACTGATAATGTATTGTTTGTGTCTTTTGCACTTATGCTTCTGCTGTGCTTCCACTGCACCAGCATCTATGGTTGCAAAACTACCAAAAAATTGTTGGGAGGTTGATCAAGCCATAATGTTTTGCAGTTTATCACTCATTTTGTATTTCATTTGAGTGTAAAAGGCTTCAATATTCTATCAGCGCTATGCCAAAATCAGTTGGTCTTTAAACTGCTAGGTGAAAATCAAGGACTTCAGTGATCTTGTTTCCATTTTCACAGTATCACTTTGAAGGCTGCAAGATTTCGATGGAAAAATACACTCGTTTATCAGCCTAAATCACAAAGTGCAGCTGCAGCAGAGAAGACTGTCTCATGCCCAGGGCTGCACCGTTCTTCAGACTGCAGGGAGGCAATCTGTATCTGCAGCCTGCCTGATGGGCAGATATGCAGTAGATGGCTGTGGAGAACCAGCATTTCATCTGACTGACAGTCTCTCTCTCTCTCCTCACTCCTTCTCTGTCCCTTTCTCCCGCTTTCAATCCCCATGTATCTTTCTCTCTGTAGTACATGTATTGGAGTATGAAGCAGCAGCTTGCCCATCACACAGTCAATGGCTGCAATGTGAGACCAGGAGACCTGCTGGCCTCCGGGACCATCAGTGGACCTGTGAGTGTGTGTGTGTGTGTGTGTGTGCTCTTACATTTCAGAGATAGAATGATGATCAAAAATCCTCATCTTTCCAGTCCTCACTTCTATACTAGATTCAAGGGTTCAGGCTAGGTATAGAATTAGGTTTAAGATTGGAGAAGGTGAGATTGCAGAATGAATGTAATCAATAAAGTTTCCTCAAGTATAGTAGTACAAATCTTCAAAAATCACCACTGGACAGGGATACAAACTCAAGAACGTTCATGAAGTTTTATTGGAAACAAGTGAAATTATTTTTTTTTTCATCTTGTTTCCAGTAAATAAAATGAATGTTAAGACTCAATACCAAATTAAACTGCTTGGTTAGATCATTTTTGCAAATGTATGTGTGTGAAGTATTTTTACATGTATATTTACAGTATATTACAGTGTATATAATGTGTATGTGTCCTTTGTGTTTCAAGGATCCAGAGAGTTTCGGCTCCATGCTGGAGTTGTCCTGGAGGGGATCTAAGAACATCGATCTGGGCGGAGGAGAAACCAGAACCTTCCTGAAGGACAGAGATGAAGTCACCATCACAGGTTCGCTATCCCACACGTCCCGACTCTAATATGAGATTTCATCCACTGGATAAGAGGGATGTGGTATTTGTTGTATTTTAGGACGATGTGTCATCCCACATGATATCTCAGATACTGAGGATGGATTTGGAGTAAACTTGGGGGATTGATGCACATGACTGTAATGTGTTAGCATTTTCAAAATTACCCCAACTGGCCCCAGGGAGGTGCTATGATTACAGGTGAGAACAAGGTGACATAATTGTTATCGAATTGCCCAGAGGGAGATTACATTATTCATGGTGGGGCTGCATGTTTACTGTTGCTTTGTACATCAGCTGTCAAACTACAATAGTTGTACTAAGAACAACAACAATGAATCATAGAAAAACATGATAAATTAATAATAGTCATATAACTAAATTAATCAATAAGTCATCATCGCAAATGTGCTTTGGGACTGTGCAGAATCCACTAGGGGATTTTGAATGGGTGCTGTGGGTGACAATATAGAGAATCATTAAAAATGCCAGTATTTCTGTTCCTCAGATGAAACTGTGCTTTGCCATGGAGTCACATTATGATGATAGATATAGAAAATTTTCCTGGATGTAACGTTGTTGCACTTCCATGATGTGAAGTGTCAGATAAATACGTCAAATTCTCTGATGTCGGGATACAGAGAATCAGTGCTGCATACATCAGCAGCTTAATAGCTGTGAATTTTGAAAAACAGGCGTCTCAGTGGGATCAGCCTGTGACATAGTTGGGTCGACAGAGGTTTCACCCAGTGCAAAAAATCAGAACTTAATTTTTGACCTTGATCCCAACTCTGTGGAAGCTGCTGAACTCTGGTGGAGTCAGCGAGCAAATAGAAAATCAGCCGAGCTCTGCCACCTCATCTTCCTTTGCACAGACACACTGTTTTCCACAACTTGTTGCAGTCAAAGCTCCTGTAGAAGCTGAGCAGGCAGCCAGTGGCAGCATGAGAGGCCACTGTCTCAGTACAGAGTCATATCAATAATTCATTCATCCCGCAGCTCCAGGTTGATCAGCCTGTCCTCGCTCACTGTTGCACTTTCTTCCCCTCAAAAATTGAATACACACAAGAAACACACACATACACAAACACACACACCACTCGATCTGCACTTTTTCCCCTGTTTTATAGGCATATTGACACTTTTCTACTTTCTAAATATTCACACCCTTGACTTTTTATTTCATTTTTAATATGTATTGGGTTTTTTTTTTTGGTCTAAAATCTATCAATGGTACTTTTGTCTATCAAAGTTGAGTGTCAGTTCAAAAAGTGCATTTGAAAATATAAAATTCCAATAATGGTAAAGTCTAGTTTGCAGAAGTATTCACCTTCTTTAATCACTTGGGCTATATCGTTTCCCGTAAGAAAAAAAAAAAAAAACTTTTCATAACATACTTTTAATGTACTTTAACATACTTTGATAACACTTCACAAAATCTGTCTTTTCACTGTCAACTATCCTCATGTCATAAAATCTAAGAATACAGATGGATCATTGTTGAGTAGATTTTTCTGTATAATTGCTTCACAGGGCTTCATAGTAAAATGAGAGAACAGGAAGTACAAGGTCAAAACACGGTCATAATCCTCATTGCTACATACACTGATGAAGGTCTGCTAGCAGGTTGAAATATCTACGTTGCTTATTACACCTTTTTTCATGATTAACATCAAACGAAAGATCAAGAGACCCTCCAGCGATTGGTAAAGTGGACATGAAATGATACAAAAATCACTGCCAAGGGACTGCTCTCCATAATGAGCAGAGGTGGTGGACAATGGAAAACTTTGTACTGATAAAAATCCCTGCACACCATCAACTGAATGGCTGCTCACCTAATAAACCTCCTAAAATAAACCTGGCTGCATCAACTCTACTGAGTTAATGATGTTTCATTTCTAAAGTTCAGAAATCCACAGCCAATGATAAAAACATGAACTTTTTTTTTTTATCACAAAAATGTCAGTCCTCTTCCTGCAGATAATGTTTGTTTCCTACTATCAGTCAAAACCACAGTTAGTGATCTGACACGGACACATGGATGACGTTTAGTGTCTGATGTTATCATCACTTAACTATTAAGCTGACCAACAGGATGGACCAAAAACGTGGCGTATTGCTTTAAACAAAACAAAATTGCTGATGTAAATAAAACAAAAACAGAAAATTGTGCTCAGAACTATAAAAGTGTAAAATGCATGGTTGCTGAGTGCTTGCAAATGTGTAAAAGTATAAATGGTAGAAACAGTACAAATGGTTGAAAGAGTATAAGTTGTAGTTTGAGTACAAGAGAAAATGAGAAAGGGAGTGCATGTAAGAAGAAATTGTATTGAAAAATATTTACAGAGTCATAAAGCAGATAAGAAGTAAGTTGGAGTTTTTACACAGTTGAAACAATTAAGAAAGGTTGAGAGAAAGATAGAAGGTTGAGTCTGAAAAGTAAAAAAATGACTGAAAAGTAGAAAAAATACTGAAAAAAGTGAAAAAAGTGCAAGAAGGATGAGAGGACATTGAGTTCAAAATAGGTTCTGCTGATTTAAAAAAACAAAAAGTTCAACATCTGTAATGCTTATAGAGAACCGCTCAAATCTGTATTTTGAAATGAGTGCAATTTAAAATGTAATCATTTACTAAGTGAAAGTAAATGTACTGACTTCAAATAAATAATGTATGAGCACGCAGAAAAGCTACTCAGTTACTGTAAAGGGAGTCATTGTAATTCCTTACTACCCTCTTTGCTAGTTATAAATATTAATATCATTATCATATTAATAATAATGCAATGATGTCCCTTTGCCTCCCATCTGGCCAGGTTACTGTGAAGGAGCTGGATACAGGGTGGGCTTTGGATCCTGCATGGGAACCATTCTCCCTGCCCTGCAGTGACACACACACACACACACACACACACACACCTCTCACCCTCTATTGTATCTCTGCGCTTCTTTGACCTTCACCATCTAGAGGACTGAAGAGGACTACAACTAAAACGCAACTCACACATCCACACACACACACACACATGCACACATACACACCTGCAGTATTTTGATGTCTTATCAATGTTAGTTAATAATTCATGACCATTCCTCAAATTCATTAGATATAGCCTCAAAGCTTTGTAGTGAGGTTTTTGAGTTTTAAAGTGACCTTGTTACTGAAATGTTCTGTAATATTCATCTATCAGAGGGATTCTTCTCCTCCAGGTCAAACTGTTACTGCCAATACCAGTGTTCCTTGATGTTTCATGTGCCCTGGCTCCTGATTTATAATGAAATCATACATTTTTAATCACTTTGGTGTTTGTGTCTTTTGTTTTCCTTTTGACTAACCCACTGGATGGTTTCATTATTTTAACACAAGCTACATATTTCTTCATACCACGGTTTTGGAAATTGGATTATATAAAACTGGACTGCAGCAATCTTGTTAAGAAGAAAGACAGCTGCAATCCATAATAGTTACAGTCAAACATTAATCAGTCATCAGAGTAATCGGATTACAGTAATCAGATGAAATATGATGGGATTGCTCATAAACAAGTCGAGGGAATGCAGTAATTGTCAGACAACGTAATAAATTCTCAAAATGTCTTTTTAAATGGTTCAAAAATGAAATATAACCCTAATGTAATGACCTGACTGATGATTTATTTCGTAATAATTCGTAATTTGTATAATTTGTGATAATAATTTGTAATACGTTCCATTGCATATAATAATTACTGGTGATTATAATGGTGATGCACTATACAAGGTATTAAATGAACAGATTTTATTATATTTTTGAGTAGTCTAGGAGGATATTTTATTCTATTTTCAAAATTGTTCACATTATTGTCTGTAACCTGGGAAATAGTTTGTGTTAAACATCACATTCTATGAATCAATACAGTTATGTTACAGATAACAGTTTTAAAGGGGTAACTGGTAATATATAACAGATTACTCTCAGAATATTACCTGTCCAGGGCATCTTGGTGGATCAAAAGGTCAAGCTGCACCAAGAAGAAATTGCCCTTCCTTTTTTTTTTTTTTTTTTTTTGCTTTCAAGCTTTAGCTGTGCAAACATTCCTCAGAGGCAGAGCTGCTCTGGAGGCAGAAATAAGCTCACTGGTTCAGTTAAAGCTAAAGTGGGTGAAACCAAAGAACCGCAGCGATTTAGAGCAAATGGCAAACTTGGCTGGCAAGAGGGGGAGAACAAAAATGAAAACAAAAATGGTAATAACTTCTTTTTTCATTCATTCATGGCCATGAGGATCAGGATCTTTCCTTTTTCTGTGGGTTTCATTCTAATGTTACTGAGCCTGTTGGAAGAAATCTACATTAGTGCTTTTTCATGCGAAACATTGAGAGGGCGTACCTGAAGAATCCATACACCATTAGTGTTAAGAGATTACGCCAGCTACTATAATTATGCAGCAAACCAACAAACTGACTTCCATTTGAAAGGTGGGAGGTGATTAAATAATGCAGAGAGGATAAAAGGCCATCTCGGCTCTCAGGAGAGGAGACCGTGCCAGCGAGCAAACTGGTTGGACCACGGCTGCTTTGGCTGCTCTGGCTCTTTCATTATGAATACTGGTGTCTTTCTGGCTGTCTGTCCTCTCTGCATTATAGATACCGGAGTCCCATAGAGGATTGATAGACTTGGATGAACTCACTGGAAGTCATTAGCGCTCTTAATGTTGAGTTTATTGCTGCATTTGTTTAGGGAGGAGCGGCGTGGGTGTGGGTGGTATAACCGAGCAGACGGCCCAGCTACAATGATCTGATTTCTCCAGCAGCCTCTACGGGGAGTCAAAAACATCTGGAACCACAGAGAAATTAACTGAGTATGAAAACTGTGGGTCTGAAGGGGATTCAAACCCACAACTCCATTCAGAGCCCAGAAACACCGGAGCTTCAGAGCACTCTGATACCCTGACAACTACTGTATGTGGGGAAAACAAGAAAAAATATGCTTTTAATCAGGGATAGACTGATATAGGTGGCTGATATTAAAGATGCGATCTAGTCCAGTCTGCCTTGTATACTCCTCATATGATAGATATGATGCAGTATTTAATGAGAATTGATCAATACAGCACTGGTTGTCTGTAAGAAGCTCGTAATCTGAATTGATTCTAATCTAACATTTTGATTGGAATCCACCTAAGTATACATGAATATGTTTTTATCACAATTTCCTGGCCTTCCATGGGGGGTTTTAGTGTTCCATGATAGTCTAAATGCTAATTCAGAGGTTCTTCCACCATGACAAGAATAAAATTCTATGGTAAACACTGAGTACAGAGTAGTTGCCATTAAAAAGGTCAAATTAAAGACATTAAAGATAATATCTGCACAAAATACTGGTTATCAGCAGTTTCAAGCCAAAACCAATAGTATTGGCCCTTGAAAACCCATATCATTTGAACCCCGCATTGCTTATCACTCACTCGTGACTCACTGTAGAAAGCATTGAATGAGGTCAGCATGTTGATTCTCAGTGCGGACAGGCTGAAGGGCCTTTCAGAGGGAAACTTTGATGTTTTTTCACCCCATCAGCTTTTCATTTTCAGTGCCATATTCCAGAATCAGTGTGTCATCCTGACTTTTCTGTAGCCATCCTGTTCCACAGCACAGCAGGCTGCTTTGATGTCAACATACTGCCTATAGTCACGTCTGTTAAGCCAACACACTCCTCATAAAGTAACCAGACCACAGACATAGTCCAGGACTGATTTATAGAACACAGCTTGTGCTTGACTGTGTGAGGGTATGTGTGTGTTGGTAGGTGGGCGTCTGGAGTGTGTGGGCATGTATCAATTTGGCTGTGAGTGCATGAGTGTGTGTTTGCATGTCTATGCGCACTGCAAAAAATGTCCATCTTAGAAAGCCATCCAGTGAAAAACAAAGCAGAAAAGCGCAGATCACTGCATAGTTACAAGGAAAATGACACATGATTGCACTGAATGTTCTGAAATTATTTCACTTCCATGGCAGATTTTGTGACTCAGAAAAGTATAATTCTAAAGCTCAATAGATAAAATTACTTATTGTGATAGATATTTTTTGCAGGGTGTGGGTGTGTGTGCTACTGATGGAGCAGGTGGATTTCAAACTGTGAAGCCAGCCTCCAACAGGCTCTGAAGGTCGGCAGGGGCAGAGAGGAGAGTCTGAGGCAGCATCAAAGATGAGAGCAGGAGTAAAACACACTGAATTGGTAAAATGTCAAGCGTTGAGGAATTCTCCGAGATCAGCCTGCTGACTTTGGGCCCAGGCTGTCAGTTGGCATTTAGTTTATCTAACTCATCTAGAGATGGAGAAGAACGTTAATTTCTTACAAAGCCTTTGCATTTGTGTCACGAAACTCCTAGCATCCACAATGGGCTGAACTGCGGCCAGCAGGTCTAAGATAACATGGCCTCAAATGACCTGCTTTAATTAGAGGTTCAGCCTTAGCACAAACAGTGCCCTTGTCAAAGACATTAATGACCTTTTAGCTGCTGCTGTCACTGCTAATTTAAACATTAACAACCTTCTTGCCCTCACGTTGTACCTCTGACATAGATCATCCAAGGTGTCCCTCAGGGCTCTGTCCTGGGCCCAATGCCTTTCACCAATTACATGCTCCCTCTTGGCCATATCAACATGACTTAGATGATATGTTTCACAATACTACTACTACTAATAATAATAATAATAACAACAATAACAATAATGATAAAAATAAATAAATAAATAAATAAATAAATAATGATAATAATGGACAGAATTTACAAAGTGCTCCAGATAATACAAAAAATTATAAAACAAACATAGCATTAGAACAGTAAAACTGAAGAACAATGAGAAATGTACTCAAATGGATATGAATACCTGGATGACTGATGAGAATTACCTCAAAATGATAAAATTGAGGTTAACATCCCTGCCTCCTTTGGAAAACTGCCCACATCCCACTGCTGTCTATCTCTGGCTATATCACATCCTGCATTGATCAGGTAAACAATCTCAGAGTCATTCTGGATTCTACACTATTCTTTCACATGCCCATCAAACACATCACCAAAACAGTTTTCTTCCATTTGAGAAACATTTCCAGACTCCATCCATCTTCCACACTCTTCTGACACACTGTTTTCCTCGGCCTGTCGGCTCAGGGACTTGCAGAATGTCCAAAACTCAGAAACAGAGTGCTCACCTGTACCAGACCGTGGAGGCTTCCTGTCCAATATCGGAAACAGTTCAAAATCCTCCTGTTTATCTTCAAGTCTTTCCGTGGCCTGGCCCCTCCCATCTCAGAAACCGCCTTCATCCCTACACAGCTTCTCACACACACACTTGGCTTCTCCCACACTCTCCTCCCAACTGTCACCACTTGCATGTTTGTTTTAAATTTCAAACCAAACTTAATAGGCCTCCAATATGAACATCAGATAGTGCACAACACCTGAAAGCAGTCTGCTTTTGCTGATATTGTATTTCTGCCAGTGAAGAGGCTTTCTATGAAGTTCCATATTCAAAAGTTTAGTCTTGAATTTCATGTATAACTAAGTAGGGTTTGAACATTTTTTAAGGCCAGTTCATATATGCTCCATGCCAAAAAATGTTAAAAAATCTCAAGTATTCAGTGTTTCTTACTTTTCTTCTTTTCTTACTTTCTTCAGTGAACCCCAGGATTGTTATAGCCTCTGTGTGCTCTTGCGTGCATGGTAGAGCATGCACAGTCACAAGTCCTGTTTTTCTTTATTTTTCTTTGTCTCTCTGTGCTTTGGTGTTTGCAGGTAGTAGGCTGGGCCCCCATGGACCTATCAGTTGGCTTCTTGTGCTAATTAGTACAATAGTTCATTTGATTCACCTGTGTTTATTAAGCTAGTCTCTTTCCTTGAATCTTGTTGAGTCATTAGTGTTTTTTTTTTTAGTTTGTATTGTGGCTACAGTATTGCGTACCTGTTAAACCGCTCATTAGTCCTTTATGGCCTCTTCTCTTCATTTCAATGGTATGACTGCTGCTGCTACTACCACTGCTAACACTACTTTGATGCAGCAAGTGGTGTTTAGCAGAATGTGAAAGTATGTTCTATAGGACTCAAGGAGCCATAATTTTATTTATTCCCAGTTTGTCTTATATGATTAATAACTTTAGCTGTCTTGCTGAAGCAACAGCAGAAAAAGTGGCAGTTGAGCAGCAAATACCACAAATGGGTTGCATGTAAAGTGAGTTATTCATTGTTGTACATTCATGGCTGTATTAAGCATATTGGAATTAGCACTAGGCTCATAGTATCCCTACATGTTAGCTTATTGGTTTGCTGATATTAGATTTATAGATAAACGATGAAGGTGGCTGGACAGCTGAGTGGCCCTGACATTCATTGAAACTGCCAGTAAAGCCAGCAGTGCCAGCCAAATTTAGCTTAGTCCAAGCAGAAACAGTGTGCATACATGGACTACTGTGCTGCCCAAGCACCTGCTCTCTGCTTGGGGTCAGATGTGCAGCTTGATAATGTTGTGTATGGTGTGATAGATTGTAAAGTAGTGTCATTGGCAGCAACATTGCAAGTAATAGTGTTGTGGACTTAGGTGTGATGAGATTGGGCAAAGAGGGTGGTGTTTCCTGGACACTGGAATACACTGCTGAGCCTTCTTGAGGTGTTGTGGGCCGAACTCAACAAACCAACTTGACGACGCCCAATGACTTACCTACTCTCACTTGCTCTGAAGCTTAGTGTAGGTAGCTGGTGAATGATGCTGCCTTCATTATGGTTCTATAGACCTATGATGGCATAGTTTGATGTTTCTGTGGTATCCATTTTGGATGGTAGTTTAACATTTGGTGAAACACTGAATCAGGCCTCTATAGGAAGACTCACCATGGACGGTGGTACAAGGGATAGTAACATCATATCCTGTGTATTGATAAATGTCACTACTAACTCAACTACCACTACTACTACTACTAATATTAGGATATTATGATAATATCATCCATACTTGTTAGGTGAATCTGATCAAATTGTCATATCGACTCAGGATGAGGGCTTCAGATAGAAAGCCAGAAGTATTAAACAGTAGACCTTATCCACAATAGCCATTTTGACAGTAAATAGAAGGTAAACACAGGTGTTACTAATGATATTAATGAAGGTTCTGTTCCATTTAGGTCTAACAGAGACAGCGTCCTGCTATTGTTAATACTGGCTCACTGGAAATACTCTGCTACACTTAAATGGAATAGAACCTTCGTAAATGTCATTAGTAACACCTGTGTTTACCTGCTATTTACTGTCAAAATATCTGCTGTGAAAAGTTGTCATATCCATCATTTTGGAGGACACTGACTACCTGATATCTGATTTTTAATTAAAGGCCAATATCGATCCTATGCAATTGCAATCTGATCTACTGGGAACACTGAAGAAACACTGGATAGATGAGTTTCGGGGAGTTATGTTTTAAAAACAGCCTCGGGGAAATCCACCGGGGAGTGACGGATAGCCTGAAGAATGAGAAAGTGAGAAAGAAAGGTAGAGTGAAGTGCAAGACTGACATGCTGCCATATAAATGGTTACTATCGCTGCAGCATTACGCAGCCTGCTGGTCCAGGCCTAATCAATGGTGTCCTGTGGTTGGTAGGAGTAGAAATGGGAAATCTAGAGTGTGCCTCACTCTGAGGGCAAAACTGCTGATGCAGGAGCAGCTTATAAATGCCAGCTAATTACCAGGCATCGATTCCCATTAATATTGTAGCAAAGGGGCCTGTGTTGGCCACTGAGCTGTGACGTTCATACCGAGTCAAACTCTGACACATCTACCTACTGTACGGTGCCAGCAGGATTTTACATAAGAGCAGGAGAGATTTAGATATCAATCTAGATAGAAAACAGGAATTTGTTTTCTTTTTCCCCTTCTGGTTAATTACATGGAAACTATAAGGTGTGAAGCGGAAAAATGTCATTGATTGAAACCTGAGATTACCTTTAAGCTGACCTTTGCTTGAGATATTAAATGTAGTGTAAGGTATTGATCAAAGTGGACTTAAATAAACAGGGCGGCAGGACACAAACAGTGAAAAACAGCAACAGTATGCTGACCAACCACATAGGGATCAACAGTCAAACGCAGAGCAATTTATTTTGTGTTACCAAGCATATTATGTGTCTGTGTGTGTGTGTGTGTGTGAGAGAGATTTAGTAAATGTGTGTTATGTCCGTAAAGTCCCTGGACAGCATCACATTTTCACCCGGGAGGAAAGGAGGAGTTGGGGAATGTGAATTTTTATGTCACCTTTTGAGTGCAATTTACAATCCAAACAAACAGCAGCACCAGGTTCACTAAGTAACATGCGGTCAGGTTTGCCAAGAAAATGACAGGCCGCCGCGTAGAACTGAACGAAAGGGGAAACGGAGGGTTTTGCAGTGCTGTCGGCTTGATTAGTCGAGGGCCTGCGGTGGAAAATAAATGGCTCCCAAAGAAACAGCTGGCAAAATATTAACCACGAGAAGCACTCAGCGCCCTGACTAGGCTAACAGGCTGTGAACATAAGACTCTTCATTGAGTGAAACCCCAAAAGGCTTATGTGGTTTGTACTTTTCAGTGCAACGACCTGTTGTTTTAAATGGTCTGAGGTGCAGAACGTGAATGGAACTCTAGAATGTAACTTTATATGACTTTTTCCACCTCTTTCATTCAGCATATATTCCATATTTGTGGTGCCGTTCTATAGGTATGTTTCTTTTTCTTTCTTTTTTTCTTTTTTTGTCTCAGTATGATCAGAATTTTTAATTGTGAATACATGCTGTGATTCACATTTTTCTAGTTTCTTAGTAATGGTTTGACTTGTACCAGTGTTGTTATTGTTGGTTGCATTATGCTTAAATGCCACCCAATTGCTCTATTCCTATTCATAACTTACTGTTTTTTTCTGTTTTATATTGCCATTTATTGCTGCAACGATCCAATTTCCCCACAGGAATCAATATCGCATATCTTATAAGAGCTGCTCCTCAGAATATTTAAAAAGGATCTATTGCCCTAAGCTCTTCAGCAACACAGTTTCTCTTTTTTGAGAGGAAATGTGAGTTAACACAGCAAGTAAATGAATAAGAAAAAATAGGTAAAGGGGAACTGAGGGGAATCAAATTGAGACCTTGACCTTTTGAACTCTAAAACCCATGTTTGTTGAGGAAAAAAAAGTGGTGGATTGCACATGACATCACTGTTGTTCCTCAAGCAGATTGAAACCTCAGTAACATTCCAGCGAAGCAGCAGCACCTCTACTCCAGGAGGATATTTTGGTCCTTTTTCCAGCCTTGCTTGGACG
>OMLF01051024.1:48968-65609 GCA_900302615.1 Holocentrus rufus
GTATAACTCCAACGCTCTCAGCGAGCTCCCACTCCGCCGCTGTGAAGGATTTAGAGGGCAATTTCACACCTGAGAGGGAGGCATGTGACAGATATCAGCCAGATAAAACCCCCGAGGCTCCTGACTTGCCATGTTTTTGTCTGTCACATTGCAGGGAAAGGTTTTTCTTGGCCTCACTGGCACAGGGTGAGCGAACCTGCAATCTAACAAGCCAAAACATCGTGGCATACCCGCGGCAAAGAGGAAAGTTTGTTTGTTTAGGAATCAAAGTTCTCACATATGATAGATTTGCTCATGTTTTGGGCCTATATACCAAAAGATCAGATCATGGACAGCTTAGCTTTATCTTAGCTTTAGTTTTAGTCAACTATAACCTTAGTGGTTACTGCCTTGATCCTGTTGTGTGTATATACAAATTATGCTGATATTGGTAACAGATGTTGGAGCTTATACCACTACTAAAGTCTGACACCCAGAGCCAGGTTAACAGGCCTGCAGACAAATAGAAGTTTATTATTCACTTGGTAGATATGATGCAGCTTGTTTGGTTACATATTTATTGTACGATTGTTCACTCTCACTCAAATGCCGACTGCAGTCTACACAGAAGACCAGAGAGCTCTATATCATTCATATCTTCAACCCTGCTGGTCCCATCAGTGGATTCATCATTACAAATGCATGCCGTGTGGCTGAGCTTTGTTCAAACCCATAGATCTTTATTTTAAATTCCATTTGAGATCCCGAGGTTTCCAAAGATTCCAAATACGTCCAGTTGAATTATAGGGAAATGTGTATAAAATGATGCATAAGATATGTATATATTTTCTATTTGATATAATGCTGCAGCCATGAAACAATGGCATCTTGGCTTTGAACATTTTACTCAATATAAGTGCGATGGAGCTTCAATGAAGTTGCAAGCAGCAGATACACAAAATGGACATGACATTATTGTACAACACGTAAAAAATGTTTTCTCCTAACTTTGAAGCTACTTAAGGGGAAATTCAAAGGAAAATCAGAGTTCAAAGGGCTTGAGTTCATTTCTGAACTTTAGTTTTGAATTTGATTTCCTAATGTTCTTCATTGTTCCTTGTCTCTTTTATCTCTTGTCTGGATTAAATCAGTTAACCGGCTGTCTTGCCAAAACAAACGCCAAAAATGACTTCTTTTTTTCACCTGACTGGGCTAATATGGAACTTGAGAGGGAAGAGCAGCTTTTAGCACGTATTGTGTTTGCACTTAGAAAGAAAAAAGAAAGAAAGGGTTTGACTCTAAATTAGGAGGAGAGGATGGTTGGCGAGATTCAGGCAGCATGGGAGAGATATGGAGGGAAACTATAAAGCCTTGATGATGTGTAGTTTGTACTCTCTGCTTGGTTTCCCTGCTGGATCTCATTGGTTATTAGTTCTCAAAACTTGTCTTTCCATATCTCACTCTACAAGTGCACTGCAGGTTTTGCACTGACAAAATCAAAGATGTTTGAAAACCTTTAGAGACAGTTCAAGGAGTTAGACTTTCTGACCTGCTCTAGCTTAACAAGCTTTGGAGATGGTGATGGCATACTGAGTCGATTCCAACATGAGGATTTTATCTTAGATCTCCAAAATTTCTCAGGGAAAACTAAATAGGGTGTAAAGTCATGTAGTGTGTGCCTGGCTTAATGTAACATTTTGATCTGACTGCACATAATTATGCATGGACACATTATTAATTCAGCCGGCGAAGTTGGAAGGAGCTTGTGTTTATACTCCTGTCTGTCTGGTTTTTAGCAGGGTTTCACAAAAATGACAAAGTTGGCTGAGATGTGTTCTTGTCCCAGGGATCAGTTGATTAGATTTTGGTGATAATCCAGACATGGGATTGCCGTCATTGGAGGAATATTGGTTTTTAGCCATAACTGCTATATGTTCGTGCTGGTGGGAGGGTCCAACAGGATTGCACTGATATGCTATTTTCTTGGAAGTCCAGCTGTGAAGACAAATAATGAACAAAGATTTAAACAAAAATCTACAGCTTTGTTGGTTGGAGAATTGTTTAGCATTGACAGAGCTTTGTGCCGTGTGTCTTCTAGCCAACAGTAGCTACTAGAGTTGAGTTGGTCACTTCAAATAAGTATTTTTTTAAAGTTACTTATCAAAACTGTAATTAGTAACTTCACCCCAAACCCTGTAATGTATTTTGATCACTTTGTGTTAACCCTTTGCACTGCATAGGAACAGCAAAGGTCCAGGACAAAGGTATGTAGGTGATGGGTTCACTGTCTCTGTTCCCATGGCATTTCAAGAGTCCATGAAAACCTGTGGTGTCTTGGTGTCTCAACCATTAGAGCGTAAAGCCATAAGGGCTAAGTCCTTGCTGCAATGGTCTGGGTTCAATTCCAGCCTGGACCCTTTGCTTCATGTCATCACCTCTCCCTGCCCTGTCCTTCCTCTCTCTCCCCACTGTACCTATCTAACAGATTGGTACAGTACAGAAATCAAAAAAAAAAAGAAAAAAAAGAAAAGGATCCACAAAAGGCAAGTGATGCTAAGAAACTGCAGTAATGCTGTGGAGGTCACTAGCAAAGTAACACTGTAAGCAAAATACAACACATAAATAAATTGTCCACACAGTAACTATCCACATAAAGATTAATGCTGCATGAGACCCAGCAGTTCCATGCAGATCCCCCCTGGTTGTTTCTCATCACAGAAGGCTCCTTAAATTTCCACTGCAGTGGACAAGGGCTGTACGTATCCACATCTGAGGTGTGAATAAAAAAAGCAAAAAATGACAAAGTTCATTAAAGTATTTCAATTGAAAGTTTTAGCATGCCATGGTCTAAATGGTGCTTCAGAGCTTCAGAATTAACACTGAAAACTTGTCATTTATTTAAGTTGCTAGGGCATTTAAATAATCATTCATATTAAATATTGGCATAAAATATCAGCTATTGGCAGATTCAATCTAAAAATATCTGCACTGACCTTAAAAAAACCCATACAATTGTGTGGTGACAGCTGAAGGGACAACTGTTTGGCCTGATATAGAGCAGCGGACAAAGAGGGGGAGTAGGTGTGAAATATTTACTCATACAGCAAGCTGTTGGTGTCAGAGAGACTGCAGCAGGAAGCTTGTACGCACGTGCACACACCCACACACACGCACGCACAGTGTACACCAAGTCAGTTTTCCTGGATTAGTGAGCTAGATGCTTTCAGATTCAGTAATAACAGCCGACCTAAACCATACAATATGCCCCATCAGCTGTGAAAATGATGTGTGTCCAGTTTGTGCTATTGTCGTATAATCCAGTTTGTGGTGGAGGGATGTAATCTTCACACAATTTATGTCAACAGCACAAAGTTTTTTGCTTATTTCACAAAAATTTGCTTTTTCATGCTTGTACATAGGTCACATGGTATGGTCAACATAATATGCACCCACAGGACAGCAGCACAGAGGGTTGGGTATTGTGGGAAAACAAGAACTGATGGCAGTGAGGTCATAAAATTGAAGCTACATTAGAGTGGTGAGGTTTATACAATATGTTACTTTATGTAATTACAGAAGGTATTTTTTTGCAACCCCCTTAATTGTTGCTTCTTTGGGGGCATTTAGGGTCATTCAGGGTGCTCAGTCCCTCAAGACCCCCCCTGCATAATTTGCAACCTGCACACACACACATACACACACGCACACACGCAGCTGCATACTGAATGCTGTAAATGTGCCCTTGTGCCCCATAAGCATGCTCAACATGACATCGAGCCCAACCTTTTCACAGCTACAGGGC
The DNA here is from genome assembly GCA_900302615.1 of Holocentrus rufus. Lineage (NCBI taxonomy): Eukaryota > Metazoa > Chordata > Actinopteri > Holocentriformes > Holocentridae > Holocentrus > Holocentrus rufus. The sequence continues at coordinate 52,750 of OMLF01051024.1, forward strand.
TGAAGCAGACAGGCGGCTGCCAGCGCAGAGACGAGGTTCAAGGCACAAGAGAAAGAGGGAGATCTGTACAGAATTTAACCTGTTCAATATATACCCACCAAGGCAAATTTAATCACTGTTTTAGATTCTCATGGTGTAGAGTCAGCCTAATTACCATAAGGGTAATATATGTTCCCTTGAACTCGACCTTCAAAAGTCTGCGGATGGTTGAATGTGGATAAGAAAATGTCCTTGACTGCAAGTACGACTGAAGAGGTTTTCATCACTGTACCGTTAGTCTATTATGTGAAATAGAAGTTGATGAAAAAAGGCCTTGAGGCTGGCAGACGGTTCCCCATGGATAACTGCTGAATGAAATTTCATCAGGCTTTTTATGTGACCCAATTACATGTCCAAAATAATGGAAATTAGCTTCCGATTTCATTTATGTTCAATTAAAAGACACACAAGACAGGGTCTTTTGGCAGTTCTGTAATTCATAATCATCTTTATTGTTGACATACTGAATGTAGGCCAGTCTTTTTTTATATATATAAATCAAACAGAACATGATTTCATAACCTGCTCTTGATTTTGAAATCAAGCTTATCAGTAAACTGCTGACTTCCACATTGACCCCCAGCACCTTCACTGCTTGGGACTCTTCTGTGTATCTGAGATCACTGGAAAGGAATAAGCACAGCTATTTAACCCTGCTGCCTTAAGAAAAAGCATTATGTGCCATTTTCCCATCCAAAAATTGTACTATGTACGGGGGGAATAAAGGGACCTGGGAGCTGATATGGAACTCAGTATTGTGCTAGATGGCTTAAAAACTCGTCTGTGATTTAAGCATAGGCACTTCTTAACATGCAAATTGACAATCATTTCATAAATGATAAATGCTGCCTGTGCAGATACATGTCAGAGACAAACTAAATTAACAGCAACAAGAATGTATATCAGCTTGTTCTAATAGCTGAGACAGCAGCAGAGGCAAACAAGGCCAATTTATGAATGGAGGCAAAGGCGTCAGGGTGTAATAGTTCATACTGGTATGAGTTATTAGACAAGATGACATGCCTATTTTGCAGTTTTGTGGGTGTGTGTGTTTTGTTAAATTATTGCAGAGGAAAATTTGTTTCTCTCTGCCTTCCCATGCTGCTGGCAGTAGCACGCACTCAAGCATGACTGAAAATAGCTGATTGCCTCAGCGTTAATGGTCGATAGTTATACTCGGACAGTATGAGCACATTAAAGTCAACAAAGTCCCTTATGAAAGTCGTTATTTTTTATAAAACATACAAAACTTCCAGGGTAGGCCTCCTTACATTTTTCCATCATCAATCACTGAAACCCTCCCATTCTAAAGAAAATCAAGTTTGGAAGATTGTCCCATTGCTCAACATAGACACCAAAATCAAATGTGTATCCATGTCAATTATTGCCTTGGTGGTTGATACTAAGACTTCAGCTTACATAATCTTGTGTGATAGAAAGCTCTATACTAGCTGGGATCTGTTTAACAATGAGCTAATCAGTGAAATCACCTGCTGCATTTGAATGAAACTTTGCATACTCTCTGCACACGGCACATTGCAGCCTATCCCTGACGTAATGTATGCTAATGTGTTAGCATGAAACCTACTATCAATAATCATAGTTTATGCTAAAGAATTAACATGGAGCCTATTGTCACTCAAAACAGTGTATGCTAAAGTCAACATTGTACATGCTAAAGTGCTAGCATTACACATATTATCACTTAACACAGTGGATGCTAAAGAATTAACTCTAGAACCTCAATCACTCAACACAGTGTAGGTCTATGCTTAAGTCAACATTATGTATGCTAAAGTCTTAGCATGGACACCTACACCCAACATTATCTGTGTCTAAGTGCTAGTATTAAATGTATCACTCATAATAGTGTAGGTCCATGCTAAAGTGTTAGCATGGAGCCCTGGAGCCAATGATCTACCAGGGATACATGGATAATTTTGGTGTACAGTGTGCAGGGGTAGCACTAATGGCTAAGTTGGAACGGACAATCTCTCAAAAACTTGGTAAAAGATAATGACACACAAGAAACAAGTTGAGGCAGTGTAGAAGGGCAATGATGACATAGTTATGATTTACACAAATTTTTCAATGAAACTTTGGCTGTTTATGGGATAGAATTGTAACCACATAGCCCCATTTTCCAGTCCCCCTGCAAGCTGAAAGCAACATTGCCCATTTACATTGACCCTGCATTTTGCCTAGGTGTCAAAAGCAGTATTGGATAGTCTTCCTCCTCTTCATCCTCTGCTCTTTCCTCTTCCTCCTTATTCATTAGGTCCAGCACTGCTGTAAAGGGAAAGTGCGGTTGTTCTGCGGTGGAGCTCTGCAGTCACGGTTGGCGTGCTGTCAATGGTCGGCCATCACTGACTATGTTTATTTGTTCGGCAGGAATGTAAGGCAGCCCTGAGGCTCCTGAATACATCTAGGTAGTTACAAAAAGCCAAGTTTATGTGCTTTACTCTGTAGTGCTAATGTTATTGTTCTTTCAGTGGCTTTGTAGGCAGGCAGAATCCCAACAGCGCCCTGCTTTCCTTCCCCTCTTTTTCACTCCATGTTGGGATATTGCAGCCAGCAGCCAACTTTTACTCCTTCCATATACATTCTACTGGATGTGTAGGCTGCATGTCCGTGCCTGGTTGTATATGTCTCTACACTATGAACTAAAGGGGTTCTATATAGTACCAGAAAAGGGTTGTACCACAGTAGAACTCTTTTTTTGTGCTTTAAAGAACCCTTTAAGAATGAGCAGCTAGGTTTTAGAAAGTCCAAGAAAATGGTTCTTTAGGCTTGTACCATGTTGAAAACCTTTATGATTCTGTAAAGAACCATTTAGGAGAAGACAAACTGCTGTATTAAAAGAACTTTTTAAGATCCATGATGGGTCTTTTATTCTGATGTGACATCTAATAAATCAGAGGAGTCTTTAAGTCATTACAGTTCCTTACAGAACCACTACCCTAACCAAGGGACCATTCAAGAACACCCATTCTTTTCTCTGGGTGAATGTATCTATTCCTTTGTGTGTGGCTTGCATCTGTGCCTGAGTGTTTGTCAGTATGTCATGTATGTACGTATGAATACGTGTGGACATGCATTCATGGTATGCATGTGTGTGTTTCAGTCGTCCAGGTGTTGCTCTTCCCATGTAGAGGTGGGGATGGCGCTGTAAGGGTCCATGATGACCTTGGCACAGCGGATGATCATGGCTACCAGCAGCAGGCAGAGGAAGGCGATGCAGGCCAGAGTCAGGCCCTGGTCCACGTCCACGAAGGCTGGGTCCGCTGTGCTCTCCACCTCCATGACTGCTGATGTCTGCTGCTGCTGCTGTCCTCAGCCACGCCCACACACACTGCTACCATCCTGAAGACCAAGCTGGAGACATATAGGCAGAGGAAGAGGTGGGTGGTGTTGAGTCATGTAGAGGAGAGAGAGTAGGAGGGACGGGTGGGGGGTGAGAGGAAGAGGACGAAGATTAAATTGTCATTGAAAAGAACAAAGTTCTAAAGTGTCTCAGGCTCCAAGTGTTCCAATTCAGATTTTTTTTTTTGCCTCACATATGACGTAGTTTTCTCATCAGAGTGAACACCGAAACACTGCATTGAGTCACATTTTTTCAGTTTTTAATCTGGACCACATGGGTATGTGCTACAAAGTCGGATCCTGAGGTGACCTACATGCGACTTGTACTGAACGCTCAAACTGCAGTCTGTCAGCGTTTCAGTGACAATAAGTAAATCTTTCATCATTCACCTGAGACAGTTGTCATTATTCTGGCACCGCGGCGGTTTGGCTAAGCCAGCAATCGCACGGAGCATAATGAGACCCAGCAGCTGAAAGCAAGCCATAGAGCCGACTTGATGGCTATTTACTGAAATATGGAAACAAGTGGGAGTACCAAGTGTATGTACAAAAGCAGATGTGACCTCTTTTGTTACTCATGTGAGTCTTTCCAACATTCAAAGTGATAGCAGATATGAGTTACATCCTCGGATAGATATGAAAAGTAATCTAAAAAAAAAAGATAAGCAGCAATTCCAGTGCAAATGTAGCAATAGCTACATCTGCACTGGAATTTGTGCTGTAATAGGAGCACATTAGAAAGCAGAGCATGGCATGAAGGATCGTATTTCACAGGGAAAGTACTTTAAAGACCTTTGTTTATTTGCTAATACACATATTCACCTTGTGCTATAAGCATGTGTGTGTGTATGTGTGTGTGTGTGTGTGTGTGTGAACCTGTGTACTTAGCCACATGCCCTCTGGCAAAAGCAGTGAATCTCCCCTGCAGTTGTGATCAATTCTGTCTGGACAAGCACAATAAGAGCATTGCCCCCAATCATGTGGCTGTGTGTGTGTGTATGTGTGTGTGTGTGTGTGTGTGACTGATTAGGATTACCGGCTGAACTCTCAGTGGGCACGCAGTTCAGCAACACCATTAAGAAAGGAAGTGGATCAATTATCCATGCCCTTCAAACACATACAGTACAGTAACCAAAGCCTGTCTGCTTTGAGAGGTGGAGGTAACAGAAATTAAAGGTGCGACCTGTAGCATTTTAACACCAATAAACCATTACCATATGAATATACCAGAGATTAGTATAATTACCATAAACAAATAAGTCTGCCATAGGATTGTCAGTCTCTACCAGCCGTTCTTCCGGCACAAACAGATCTAGAGCTTTCAGAGTTTCTGACAATGTCAAGTGATGGAAGGAGTGAAAGAAATATGGATGGAAATATCATTTTCAACATGATTTTCCTTTTCAGTTAAATCAAACATGGCTTTATTGAAGAGAGCAGGAAGCAACAGGGTTTTTGGGAAATGTAGTCAAAATACAAAGAAACGCTTGCACTATCAGTACCACTGGTGTGAGACAGAGGCTACCAATCATGGCATGACAATTTGAAAATATTACACAGCACCTTTGATGATTAGCAGGCAGAAGTGAAATAATAATTTTTCTTTTTTCAGGCATTTCCATCTATTGTTCTGGATCAGTTTATGTAACTTCCACTCGTCTACGGCAAGGTGCCGAAGATAAATGATGAAACATGCTTCTGTTTTTGCCCAGTCAGCGCTGTTTTAAGTGATCTATCAAATCACTTGACAGCTGATCACTCCGTTGTTTTTCAGTTCACATGCATAAACATCACTCTTGCTTTCGATTCCTAAGCATTCTCATTGCACTTTTGTCATTTCACTTATGCAACTTCCTCATCATCTTATGCTACAGCGGTGACACTGCTCTGGGTATTAGCTTCAGCTGAAGGTCTAAAATGTAAACGTGGTGTTTCCAGGTTGATGGTGGGGCACAGCTCTGCATGCTTTTTACTGCACCCTGCTTGGTTTACTTACATATTAACTGTGCCTGGGGCATCGCCTTATGATCTGTTTCAAAGAAGGAATTTACATAGTGAACAGACATTATAAGTGTGTTTTTAGAGACCTCGTTTTAATTTAATTTATTGCCCACACTCTTTGAAACCGGCCTATACAGACTCCATTCAGCTCTTATTATTGTTATTATTGTTAAATCATTCAGTCTTACTCAAGCGTCTTATCAATAGAGCTGCCCAGCTGATCTCATCAGCATTCAATGAGTCACATAATTTGCTTTTTTCTTTTTTTAAACCCTGAAACTCCTATTAGCAACAGTTCTTATTATCACCACACTGCACTCCCTTGTGCCCAAAAGACTTACACACAGCTAACAGAAAAATACATGCAGCGTCCCTGTAGACAAGAACTGGACATCAGAGGATCTTTGTCGGTAGACGATCGCACGGCACAAAGCATCATTACTATTCAAAGTGCATGCAAGTGTTTTTTTTTAAGCCAGCTGAGGAATTAAAGTCTTGTTGTTTGTTGGTGATTCATCTTGACCAGAGAGCTCCATAAATCCATTCTCTGCTGCACAGAGATAAGCTACACTGCCCTGAATGAAACACTAAAAGAGGGACGTGAAGAAAGATGGCAGCAATGTTTCTTTCCTCCATAGTGGTTGTTTATTCAATTTGTCCTCTTATTTAATGCTGGCCAAACAAAAAAGTCTGTCCTTAGGGAGTAATTCTACTACTACTGCTACTACTACTACTGCTACTACTGCTAGTACTGTTATTAATAATACAACAATGATAATATTCATACACATTGCAATCACTTTGCTATTAGCAATTCATAGCAAATTGGAGATGGGAGGGGAAGAAAAGACTAAAGAAAGAAAGGAAAGGAAAGGAGAGAACAGGAAAGGAAAGGAAATTGGTCCCTATGGAAGCCATGCAGGTACTAACAGGCCATGGAGGTGATGGACTGCCTCACTAAGTGAAAGGGAACGGGCTGATTGGACTCTGATCCCAGACCAGCCCTCAGCATGGATTTTACCTCTGCCTGAGTAGCAGCATGATTGCCACCCTGTCTCTACCCCGGGCTTTCTATCACTCGAGTTTTCTTCTCCTCCCCATCCCCCTCTTGTCCATTTTTTCTCCTTAATTGTCCACTAGTTCCTCCATGCATCACTGTTTTCTTTCCATCTACAGTGGACGTATTTATAATTAAAACGGGACACTGGTCAAATTAGAAGTTTCAGTGCCAAATTATCTGTACGATATAACAAATAGTGCTTTCAGAATTCAGAGGGAAGCATTACAGCTTCACTGTTAATTAACTAAAGTTGGAGACTGCAGCTAACTTCAGCTTGCAGACCAGCATCTTTCTAGGCAAATCAATAACAGTCAAGATAGGGGCAGAATAGATTTGGGTGTGAAATGTCACACTTCTGTGGACTATATCCCAGACACCTTGTCAATCGTTAACTACATTCATTGGTTCTCCCATTAGACCAATATATCAATATATGTACTCATATTGGCCTTTTTAAAAGTCAGATGTGGTCCGGTCAGGTAGTCCATGATGGAGGTTCCTGTCCACAGCTACGTTAAGAGCGGTCTTTAGAACCTGCAATTAAATTGATTTCCTCTGCACATTTTAATTATTCATTGTCACAATGTCACACATTCAATAATGTGTATTATCATTGCTTTCAGTGAAGATTTCAGAGAGTGTTTCATTGTCCCATGATGATCTAAATGCTGCTTCAGAAGTTTTTCCACTATGAACTTATTCTTACAAGAATACAAAGCTAGGGAAACACAGAGTACCTTTTTCACCACTTTGTCATGAGAATGTCAAATGAAAAAATCCATTATCTGTAGCTTCAGTACAGTCAGGTATGAACTCTTTATCCGTATGCAGTCACAGCCCATATAATGATGTCCCTACTTGATGGGAACAAGCTGTCCTGATTTACTACCACGTGGACCATGAGGAGCTCATGCAGAGATGCTGAGGCACAAAAAGAGAGGATGACCCTTGAGAAAGGAGAATATAATCTGATTTGATGATACGTCCATCCCTGCTCTCTGCCTCTCTCTTTGATTCTTGCACCACCAGGGATCAAGGTGAAGTTGGAGAGGAAGAGCTGGTCCTGTGTCGGTGCTTTTGGGATTTCCTGACAGTATACAGTGCATCACACTAATAAGACATTTACCGCTGAGAACCTTTTTCTCACTAGCTATGCTTCTATCCAACTGTCAGCAATTTTTTTTGGTGAACTTTAGAAATGCCACCACTATAAAAAGTGATTCAAGTGTGTTTATGTGCATAAAGCTTTCTGGAAAGAGAACGTGGCAGAAAAGATATCCACGAGTCTTTTAAGAATTGATGGCATTTGGATGATTGTCATTGTTTTTGGTATGAGCCAACATTGTTTTTATCTAAAGACCAAGATGACAAGTACTTCCTAATATTCAAATGCAGCAACTAATGACAATGTTATTGCAATGGGGACCCATATATGGAAGTGACAGCACTTTGACATATCTGGAGGGTTTTGGTCGTGTCATTATTTATTCACCAAATGTGTTTTTCATTATGTATTGCATAATTTCTTAATCAAGCAGGCAATCTTAATGAGAATACAAGCAAAGGAACAAAGAGCTTGAAGCATGACGTGTGGGTGGTAATAAACATGTACAGCTTGGGAATAGCTTGAAGTACGGATTTGGAATTTGTTGTACAATTTGTAAATCAGCTTTTCTGCCTCAGTCGAGAGGAAAACTTTTTTGTGAAATTGATGAAATGTTAGGAAAATGGCCTGTTTCCATCCAGCCTTTCTAATTCAATAAAACAAATTCACATAAGAATTATAGGATTGAAACCCAGCTATTGGCTATAACTTCCCCTCATCTGATTATTTCCCATCTCCAATAACCCCCCACCGCCTCTGCACCCCTAGCCCCTCAGCCCTTTGTTCTCCCCATCAGGCGACTGTAACTCAGCTTTCCCCATTAGCAATTTAATGGAAAATTACCGCTGACTCTATCGAGCTGTGTGAAACAGGCCTCGTTTTGATCCCAGGTCTGAACAGTAACGTGTACAACCACAGCTTTGATACATCCATCTGTGTATGCAAACTAAGCCGGGCTGAGCAGAGCATAAACAAGGCAGCGCTGTTCAGTGTTGTAAACAGATCTGTGGAAGCCCACATGCTGAATGATTCACTTGTTTTTTCTACCGCTGAGCCCGAAGCCCAAGATGAATTACCTCAAAGTGTCTGAAATGTATAGATTATATTTGAAACCACAAAGGGAAGCTTATGTGAGGGTAAACAAATACACTTAATATTCTCATCACCTTGGGAAGATAGTCAGGACCTTCAGTTTAGTTTTTTTTTTTTACCACCATTGCCACCAGCAGGTACCTAAACACACAGAATTACATAGAAACTCATGCACACATCCAGGTGAGACACAACAGCATAAACTATACTAGTTACAAGCAGGAAGGACAGTACAGTTAATGATGAAGATTCCTTTAGCGGGTCTGTTGCATATTGATGTTCTAGCTTTTGTTGCATCAATATTAAGAGAAATCTCTACCAATGTCTTCAGAGCACATTAGCATCAGCATTGCACAAGGAAAAGACTAATCAGAAGACCAGTGGAGCTCCTCTGGTGTCATGTGGTGATCAATGGTAATTGCTCTTATATAGACTTCTAATTAAACTGATGAATGGGTTTATAATGCAGTGATTTTATCAAAATCACAAGGCAGGGACACTTAAGATACTTCCAGTGACTTATAAGTGTGGTACAAATGCTTTGGCTGGGTGAGTAAATACTCCTCATTAAGAATTATTCCCCTGCAGAGACGATGACTTTTGGTGGTCATCAAGAAATGAATTCAGGTCAGTCAGGGTTAGACACCTCGATCACTCCTCTACAGCTGCACATTATAAACTACATTCATAAGAAGAATGTGTTACTGGACGCACTACTCAACAGAACTGAACAGACATAGCAGATTCCTTACACCTACATCTGACTGAATTTGTGTATAAACGTCTGCTTGTTAGCTAGCTAGCCATAGTACCTGCTCAGCTAGCCCTCACTGTCTTGTTATAAGCACATCTGACTGCACAGTAGCTAATATTTCATGGCAAGTAGTGTTAATGGGTTAGTTTGGGTTTGTTGAAGTGCGGTTGTATGAGATACTTATCCATAGTCAGCGTAGCGTACACTTTCACTGACACTGTTTTTTTGGGGTCTTTTTTTAGGTGGTTAAAATACGTTTTGTTGCTGCCTCCCTCCACAGCAGTACATGGCTTAGCTTCTCTGCCGGTTCTCCTGACTGTTTCTCCAAAATGGAGGCCCACAGACCGGCATCTACTGCAGGTAAGACACTGACTATGGATAAGTACCTCGTACCCCACTTCAATAAACTCCAACTAACCCTTGAAACAGCTTTTGCTTTGCTAAATTAGCCTGCTGGTTCAAGGTAAAGACTAGACTGTCACAGTAAACTACACTTGAAAACAAATCTACCAACACTTAGACTTTTTCCTCAGTGGACCAACAGCCACACCATGATTATCACTGCCTAGCTTTGTTGTTACAGACATATTTCAAATTCTCCAGTGGATGTTTATGGTGCCAGTTATAGGTGCTAAAATTGAGACACATCTGCAAAGCCCGTAAGATATGACAACGTGTCACTGGTGCTCTACAGTAATGCATATGCTGTAAACTGTGTATGCAAATATTCCTGTGTTCATGGAAGAGATGACTGTACAGAGTTTGAACTGGTTTTACAAAGTGAATCGTATCTTGACTGTTAAATCCTATATTGCAAAACTCTCTACTGGACATGTTCCCTATTTTTTTCAGCTTCCAGTCAAGACCATAACGTCCAAATACAAAGCTTCTATTTTATTCTACATCTGCTGACCAATTAAGAAACATGGGTGTGAGTGAAAAAGTCGGTTTGGAGCAAGTCGGCTTGAGAACTTCCCCTCTCCCCTTTCCATTTATGATGAGAGTTCCCTTGCATGTCACCTTTATTGGATTCTTTGGGCTCAGGCACTCCAGCCTGTACATTGGGAGAAAATTCAGTTCGTGCTGTTTGGTTCCAGCAATTCAATATGTGCTTTTGATCGACAGCCCTCATAAATTTGCCCATGCATGGGGTGAGGTGAGATTGTGGAGGAAATTTGGTGTTGAAAGTCAGTGAAGAGAGAGAGAGGGCGAGAGAGAGAGAGAGAGAGAGGGAGAGAATGAAATGGTAAAGCTGACTCCTGTGGACGCAGATAAACGCCTCCTGTCTGTGTTATCATTTAAGCTGTAACATAGTGTGACACCCACCGCACAGCTTTTTTATAATTGACTGGAGTGATTAACAAGCTGCAATCATAACGAGCGCTTCAGCTACGAACAACACACATATACACCACACACACACACTCAAACACACACACAGAGTCTAACTACACCCCTCCACTTCTGCTGAAGGCTCTTCAGTACAAGTGGAGGGTAGAGAGGAGTGTGTCAGTTAGACAGGCAGAGAGACAAAGCTGGGGAAAAAAGCTGACTTGGGAAATGCTTATGTAGCTGGGTTATAAGTAAAGGAACAGTGCACACAATATGGGTCTTTTTCTTCCGACTGCGCTCTAATAGAACACAGCATTCATTTATTGGAATTTTGGGAATGTAAGGAAGACGTCCAACATTAACAAAAGAGAACACAATTTTTGTTTCAGCCTCTAAGTCTTTTGCTTTAACAGCAAAGAGCTTATAACCAGATGAGGCTCTTAAACCCAGCCTAGGCACCTTCAACATAATGTGCTCAGTAAAGCGCTCAATTTACTCTATCAGCTATAGCAAAAAAAGAAAAAAAAAGACTCTGAATGTATCTTTCTCTGAACATTTACCCTTTAATAGTAATACTGTAAAGCTTAAACTCAATCTAGTATTCACAGTAATAGACAATAGACTGTAGTTAGGCTTCTCAAACCTGGTATAGAAATAAATGAAACAACAAAATGTACATTCTATCACTCAAGCTCGGAAAATAATCCTTACTTCATAGTAAACACTTCAGAGTTGAATACTTGAAAGAACATCACTTTACATGTCTTCATCCAAATCATTTCTTACAATAGCAAATAGGGTTTGTTTTCATTTGAATGTAAAATAGGTTTCTGTAAACTCCTGCTGACTTGATTGCTCTTTCTCTGTGTTTAAAGTGGTAATCCGCAAGAGCTTTTTTTGTTTTTTTTTGTCTTCTCTTTGGTGCTATGCTCTCATTTCTGTGGTGTTTCTGTTCTGCAGTTCCTGGAGATCACCTGTCAATCAAACAGCGTGGGCTGGGCTGTGACGTCTCTTTCCTTGGATTTTCTGCTGATGGAGTTTGAGTTTCTGTAGGTGGCGCTTTTTTCTTTGTCTGCTCATGCTTCTTCCTCTGTTTGTTCCAAACAAACCAGAAACTGACAACCAACTGATTTTCCCATCCTGGTTTTAAGAACAGAAAATTAAGTGGGTATGGGTTGGATCACTGTTTCATTATCATATTTCTCATTTGATTTGACACATTTTTCCAAACTAAGGTTCAAACAGTCAACAGTCGTGATTGTATCTGTCCATCATAAGTATCTGTTGCATACGTGCGTACAGAATACGCTTTGCAAGCTCAGAGGAACTCAGACGTATTCATCCATGTGTAACAGCTTTCAAGTTTCATGGAGCAGTTTTCAACATTTTTTGAACATGAAATGGGAGTGAAATTGAAGTTCACCCATGCTCCCAAAGTATATTCTGTACACAGTAATACAGCAGTGGAGGACTGCTGAGGAGTCAAAATAGGACTGGCATATTCTTTCTGACATCACCTCTGACCCTGTGGCCTGTCCCAAGGCGGTTGCTAGGGAGTTACTCAGTAGTTGCTTGACTTGCTATTGGTTGCTAGGGTTTTAGATGGTTGTTAGGCTGTTGCTATGTGAATGCTAATGTTAAAACGTGTTTATGAGGAAGTTCCACAAGCCTTTGGTCAATAATATGATTAACTGTATTGTGGATGAAATGTTGCTACAATGAGTAAAACATGGAATTTCAGAAGAAATCCTGTTGTAATCAGTGACTTTTTTTTTATCCACCCTTTTTTTTTCTATGAGGCCAGAGGATTTATGGCGTATGTATAGTGGTTGGAAACATTGAAATGTATTACAGCTTTTCTGGATTGTTTACACACATTTATTGAATTTATATCTCACTCTCTACCAGCTTTAACCCATATAAAAACACAGACACCAAAAGTACAATCTCTTGCAAATGAACACATTGTATTCAAAACCATTGTATTTCTTTGTAAAACTGATACTGTAGGTTTAAATAACACCACACACACACACACACACACACACACACACACACCAGTGTGTTGTGCTTTGGGAAACTGTCAGCAGTGATGTAAAGTGTTTGTACAGTGT
>OMLF01051025.1:0-12419 GCA_900302615.1 Holocentrus rufus
CTGGTAAACGGTGCATACAGCCACATTTCCTCCATCCACACACTGAGATTCTCACACTGACAACAGGAGCCTGGTGAAATATATTTCCCTCCAAGTTAATTCCTATAATCAAGTTAATTCAGTCTGCCTGCTTGAAGCAGAGACCTCAGAGACACAGTAATTGTGTTTAGATGACAGAAAACAGTCATGGAAACTATAAAGACAGGAGCCTTGTCTTAGAAGGATGAAACAATTAGCACTAGAGAAGCAGAACAGTGAAAATGGGTTTTTTGCTGATGCTTTTTGCTTCCAGACAACACAGAGGAATGTTTTATTTCAATCCTAGATAGGTAATGTTTTGCCTTAAGCCTCAAGCCTTCTGTTAAAGAAGAAGAAAACACAAAGTCACAATCAGGAAAGCAACTCCAAAAGCCCAGTGGACACTGCGTTAAGCTATGGCTCTGTCACAGGTTTGTTGCTGGTGGCTCCTCCCATAACAAGAGGATTAGTGTGTTTGATGAGTCTGTAACCCAGGGCACAAGATGAAAAAAAATAAGAATAAAAACAAACTCCCTGACACCTGAGAACCGATCGTTTTGTTTTCTATGTGTCGATGTTTAATGCTTGTACTGTTGAGGATATCAGCACAGGTGTGTGTATGTGTGTATGGATGTGTATGTGTAACCATGTGTGTCAGCATGCGTCCATATATATTCAAACATGCAGAGTGAACGCCTGTCCTTTGGCTTTGTATGTGTGTATGTGTGTGTGTGTGTGTGTGTGTGTGCATGCATATGTGTGCAAGTGTGGGTGCGTATATTTGCAAGTGTGCTTCAGTGTGTCAGTAAATATATTATTTACTTTGTGTGTACTTTGTAATTTGTGTGTGGTGGTGCACAGAATTCAGCAAACATGCATTGTATGTGTGTGTTTTTGTGTGTGTATGTGTGTGTGTGCTTTTATTTCAGTACCTATGAAGCCCAAATGTCCTCACATGTATCAAAAGAAATGGAAAATCCTCTAGAGTGAGGACATTTTGCTGGTCTTTCCAAGGAGCCACTTTAGTTCGGTTTAAGGTTATGGTTAGACTCACCATCAGGTTTTGGTTAGGTCAGAGTTGTGTGTGTGTGTGTGTGTCTGTGTGTGTGTGTGTGCGCACGTGTATTTTTGTGTGCATTATTACCAGAAATGGGCTGGTAGACTATCCTCGACCCCATGGTGGGAGACTGCGGTGGGTCCCAGGTGATCCTGAAGCGGTTGTACCACTCCTCCGACACACGCAGGTTGCTAGGAGACGAGAGGGGCACTGCCGAGAGACCGGCCAAAATCAGAATCAATTAAAAGTGCTCCATTGGCACGGACGCTGGGAAAAAGAGGAAAAACTGGAGAAACATCAAAACACAACTAACCGATATTTTTAGAGAGTAAATGCAATCCCAGTGTGTCACACACCCTGTGCTGTAAAACACACACGGCACGTGCTCTGACTCATGCCTTTCGGTGCACGTTTACCCAACACTGCCAATTGTCTTGTGACAGTCCAATGTGCACTGTCCAATATAGCTGAAATCCTTCGACAATCATTTCTAATAAACAAAACAAAGTCACCTTGTAGGGGAAACATGAATCTGTGCTCTTCAAAAAGTGAGTCAGGTAAATTGAAAAATGAAACTGCTAAATTAATAGATTCAAAGAGCTGATACAAGTTCTTGTCTTAATCACTTCTTAGAGGGCTGCAGTCTTAATCTGAAATGCCTCGGGGTATGAATGGTGCATTACTGTTTTGGCTGTCTGTGTGAGCTTTATGATGCCCCGATGACCCGTCCATTTTTGGAAGCTCCACACGGCTGAATTAAAAGCCAAAAGTTGCCTCCATGATTAAGTACTGAATTAGCGCTGGGCTAACACAAGACTTGGAGCCTGTAGCAGCCCCTTGCTATTTGGCAGTAATACATCATGTCACGACTCAGAACTCTGGGACCCACAACTGAGCTGCACAGCACTAAGTCTGCGATGAAAGGAATGCATGACATCTAAGATTAGGGCTGCAAACACAAACAGAGATATTTTTTTGTTTTTTCTTTCTTTAAAATGAATGGTGCAATTATACAACTGGACTGTCTCCTCAGCCTGATCACATCCACCTGTTTCCCTGTCCAACAAGCCTGTAGACATGTTTCAGTGAGGAGGAAGAGGAAAGAGGAAAGCTCTGGGTGATTTATTTAATAGGCTTCTAAGGCCACAATGGAAATTACAACTGATATAACACATCAGTTTTGAGTTTTAGTCATTACAAAGTTGATTCAATACAGTGCAAAACAGTCAGGGAGCAGTAGTGAACTCCATCTCCATGTGACTTGTTGTTCAGTCCCTCCACAACCCTCTCTGCTGTGCATCTTCTGCTGTGCAGTCCTCTTCCCTTATACACTGCTTCAATAAGGACAAAAAAACGTTGCAGTCCAGGATTTCACAGAAGCTTTTTATTATTACTGTGACCAAAAATGCTTAGCTCTGGATTTTGCAGTGGCTTTTTGACAAAAATTGTAATGCAATTTGCATTTTTTTTGTTTGACAAAAATCTAATAAAGTTGACAAACATAAGATACTATACTGCAGTTTAATTTAAAAACGTTGTGTTTTTTGTCTTCTAAAAGTATGAAAACTACAGGCCTAGAATACATTTAAATGTAAGTGTGTTACTTTTGCATCTTACATAGACAAAGTGAACTCAACTTCTTGAACAACTCCTGACCTCTGAGACCTCCTCTCTCTCCACCCCCTCTACATCTGCACTGCAGGGTTGTTGGTTGCAGATTAACAAGACCGAGCTCGTTAACAAGACATAGCTTGTTGAAGTATAAGTTCAACTGGACTAAGTTCTCACATATCGTGCCAGGGTTGGTTGAATTTGCGGTTATTATTGTGGTCACAAAATTACAAATCTGTACGGACTGACACTGATAAGTTGACTGCATTCTTGTTATAAAAATCCAGCTGATAAAAGCCCAACATGAAGTGCGTCTGGACTCTGGTTCATCAGCTATGCTGTTTTACAAGCTGAAAAGAGGTTTTCATTTCAAACAGGGCTAAGGCTAAGCCCAAACAGCTACCGTTGCCTCTACTTATAATATGACTTATATTTAATCTGACATTTCAATTCTCAATGCAACAAGCTTCTCACTGCTATTCATAAGCAATAATCAAGAGAATCGTTGAGAAAATCAATTAGGGCAGAGCAAAATTATTTAAGTGTATCTTTAATGAAAGGAGCCGCTGTGATTATGAACGGCCTTCATTAAGACAATTAAATATGCATCAGTATTTGTCATCGCATTAATTTACAATCTCCTTCAGGAACGTAAATGAACATGAAATTAACCGAATGCAAATGAGCATTGTTCTCTGCTATAAGGTTAATTTTCATCTTGTGTCAAATGGAGCTGCCTCTTTGCTTACTGAAAATTTAGAAACCGAGAGTTGTCCTCAGCGGTTTTAATCCCTGCATGTGTATGTATGTATGTACGTATGTATGTACGCATGTGTGCATGTGCATGTGTGTGTGCATACCGGGCATGTAAGACTTACATGTGGCTCCCAGGGCAGAGACACTGATGCCGTCTTGTCCGTCTGTGTAGACTGGCGTGACTGTCACTTTGTACTGGGTGTCTGATAGCAAAGGCTGGAGCACTGCTCTCCTCTGACCATACGGAATTAACACCTACACACACACACACATACACACACACACACACAAACACAGATTTAGGGGACAACTGAGTCACTGCAGGAGTTCAAGTGTAGAGGAAGTGTTAAAACAATGATAGATGCTGTTGACTTGGGTCTAATAGCTGCAAATGGACAAGCAGACAAGGATCATACAAATCAGAAATGCATATTTACATGCATGCATACATACTCACACATACTCACACACACCAGCACAGAGTGCATGTTTACACAGAATCTGCTGCTCCCCTCTGCTGGCTTAGGAGCATTTGGAGAGAAAGATAAAGCTGGGCTTAATTTGGTGAAACAGAAAAGGCCTGCAAAATGCGATATACCTTAAGGGATTTGAACCACAGCTGTTCAAGAATTCTGCTCACTTCAATTTTGTCAATATAGTCAGTTGAGACCAATGTTCAGGCGGCAAAGCAGTGAGGAAAACCCATTACAGCTAGAGGGTTTTCATTAATAAGTGTTGGGTTTTATTCTTGACTCTGCATCTTTGTTCAAGTTCTAAAACTATTTATTGGTGTAAATAATGGATTGTTTTATCAAATACTTGCAGATATAATAAAATAACACTTGAATGTTGACTTTGACACCTCGGGCTCTATTTACATGAGTGGCGCACAGTGCAGAACGTGGCCAATGTCACATGGTGCGCACAGGCATGGTGAATGATGGTGGATAATTTCGTGGCTGATGGTGCGCAGCAGTACAGCTGGAATTGGGCTGGAATTAGAAGGAACACATTATCAGTGGGTGTGGTAGAGGCTGGCGTCAAGTCATCATGTTTTCCTTCCCTTTAGAAGCAGCCCACTTTTGTGCCGCAGCTCGCAACAATCTCATGATGAAGAGAAGAGTCCGGAACAGATCTACCACGAGAGCCTCTGCAAACTGATGTCTTTGTGCAGGAGGAGCAGAATCGCCACAGACAAATGTAAAGCATCTTAAATTAAATCATCTTGAGAGGAGATAACATTTGGTTACATGTTGATCTGGTCTGGTCCTAGGAGAACTGAGGCCCAATGCAGGAAACAGGCCAACGATATTAGGCAAAGAGCCAAGCACAAGCTGGCGGCAAACTGCAAGGACAGTTTGACTAGAGGAGGGGGGGGGATGCAGCCGCCTCCGCAATCCCCCCTCAAGCATCATGGTGCCCACTGACTTCTGTTGGCTGACAGTCATTCAACTATGAATGAATGGAAAATGCTGTATCTTATTTTTTCCTACTTGAGGGA
Source organism: Holocentrus rufus (assembly GCA_900302615.1). Taxonomy (NCBI): domain Eukaryota; kingdom Metazoa; phylum Chordata; class Actinopteri; order Holocentriformes; family Holocentridae; genus Holocentrus; species Holocentrus rufus. The sequence continues at coordinate 4,944 of OMLF01051025.1, forward strand.
GTTATATTAAAGTCAAATGTTCCAAAATGTAATAATACACTAAAAGGGTGGGTAACCTTTTGATGCGATTTCCTGCGTGCATCACCTTGTAAAACCATATCAAAATATTTTACATAAGGCATGCAAAGGCATTCAATAAAAAACTAATGTTTAAAAAAATATATAATATGGCATAAAAAATAAATACCACTTGAAGACAAAAGGTCAAATTGCAGTTAAGTAGGGTGAAAATTTAATAAAAGGCAGTGGAGAATATAAATGCTTTTAGCCTGGTTTTAATAGCAATCAGATTTGGGGAATGTCTCAGATCTGGAAGTTTGTTCTGCCTATTTATAGCATAATAACTAAGCTTCACCATGTTTTGTTTTAACTCCTGGAACCGTTAGCAGAGCGGTCCCACATGACCTGAGATGCCTGGAGGTTCATATTGTAAGATATTTGGACTTAATTCACTCAGTTGTTTACAGACAAGCTGCAGAATTTCATGTGTTCAGCTTTCTAGTCTTGTTAGAACTCTAACCAGAAAAAAGACCATTGCGGCTAAGTTTGTTTCTTGATATATTTTTAAGACGACAACAGGCTGATTGTGTTATTGACCTGGTGACTTATTATTTAAGTCTGAATCCATGATTACAAGAATATTTCTGGCTTTATTTTCAGCTTTAATAGACAGAGAATCAAGGTGAGAACTAACTTTCAGCCTTTCTTTTTTGGCACCAAAGACCAATTATCTCAGTTTTGGATTTATTTAGTAGAAGTAAATCAAATAATTGATGTGTTCAGAGCACTTAGGCAGTGAACCTATGGGATCATAGTTACTAAAAACAAGCTATGAATTTCAGTGTCCTTGACATAATAAGCAGTTTTGTTACTTTCCGTTGTTGGGCCTAATGGGAGTATGTAAAGACTGAATTAAAGACGTCCGAGGATTGAGCCTTGGAGGACTCCACACATCATGCTAGTTCTCCCAGAGTTGCCAATGAAGATGAAATAGTTCCTGTCTTGTTCATAAGTCTTGAACCAATTTTGGAAATGCTGGGAAGTGTAGTCTGTCTAGCAGTATTGTATGGTCTACAATGTTGAACACAGAACTAAGATCCAGTAACACAGGGGCTGAAAAATTGGCAGAATCAGTGCAGACAAATGTCATTAAGGGCCTTAATAAAAGTGGGGTTGAAAGTTTCTAAGTTGTTGGAGGAAAACTTTTTCAATGACTTATGAAGGATAGATATGATACTGGTCTATAGTTTCTAATTAGAGAAGCACTTAGGCTACACTTTTTTATAGAGGCTTAATAACTGCAGTTTTCTAAAGCCTTTGCCTGAAAGGACAGAGCTGTTAACTGTTTTGCTCGTTCTAGGTAAAGCTGTTTGAGCCAACACAGCTTTTTAGTGGAGCTGTCCACTCTGGCTGAGGTGCTGAGACACCTGCCAGTGACAAGGGCCGACACTCACACACTCACACACACATACACACACAGACGCACTTAAAGTTACAATGTGTGATATTTTGTCACCACTGAACGGAGTACTGTTCATCATAACAAATCAGGTGCTTCAACCTCCCCCACCATCACCTCTCCTCCCCTCGTTTGGCTAATTAGCTATTTTTGTTTTGTATCGTTTGTGAGTTTACAACTATTTGCCTCAGAACAGGGAAGCCAAATGTCCTAAATCTCTCCCTGCTGCACCTTGCCAGCAAACTGCACTGATCGTCTAATGTTAGTTTGCTGCTGACCGAGACTTTCAATACTTCAGCCAAACACGCTCCTACAAGCAGCTGAGAAAACCGGAGGTTGTTTTTCCAACTATGAAAAAAATGTCAAATAGAAGCTACAATATTGCTGCCTGTGCTAGATGTAGTAACTATCAAGTAATGCTATGCATAAAACATGGCATTACACATGAAGTCCAATGCATGATAAGATAAGAAACAATGCTACCTGTCTTGAGTTGAAAAGACATTTGTGCATCAGAAGGAAGAAAGCTAAATTGGACTCCAGCTTGTGGCCTTCAGCTTCTCTTAGCGACTCCACAGTAAAAGCTAGCCTGGTGTTGCTAATAGCTTTTGTTCTTTGAAAGGTTTTTAGACAGGGAATGAGGCTTCTTAGTTTAGTAACTACCACTTTGCACTGGAGTCAGACTTCAATCAGGCCTGAATCCTGAGCTTTTAACAAAATGTAGGTACGATGTTGTACAAGTGGTTCTATTTTTTCCCCCGCAGGTAATTAGGACAATTAGGCAATTGGACCCGATAGATTATGATACCACATGATGTTTTAATGTTATTGATGCAGTACCTTTAATGCAAAACACACACTCTCAGCAACATACAAAAAAAAATGCAGCCGAACAGACAAACACCAGGTGAAACAGCATGTGCTCGCTATCTCACACATCCATATGAAAACGCCCAACTTTCTCTCAGGAAGAGCGCCGACCTGAAAGAACCCCTCTCTGCCTGCTGGCCAACAGATTTAAGCCTTTCTCGCATTTTGTTTAGCCATTGTTTCTTTTTCCTCCTCTCTCTGTTTCTTTTGCTCTCTCTTTCTCTCTCTCTCTCTCTCTCTCTCTCTCTCTCTCTCAGCCTCCATCTCTCCTCCCACGGAGGTAAATGGCTGCTGAAAAGATAATGGAATGTCTTCTGGCTCGGTCTGGCCTCTCCATCTTGTAGTGCTCTGACACCACAGTGGGAAATTAAAACAGGGGGAGAGAGAGAGAGAGAGAGAGAGAGAGCGAGAGAGAGAGAGGGAAAGAGAAAGAGAGCATAGAAGGTGAGGGCAGGTAGCGAGAGAAAAGGTGAGCAAGGGTGAGGGAAAGAAGGGGAGAAGGATGGAGTGATAGCAGAAGGAACTGAAAGGAAGAGAGAGATGGAGAAGAAGAGAGAGAGAGAGAGAGAGAGAGAGAGGGAGAGAGAGAGAGAGAGAGTGTGTGTGTCAGCCACAACTATCAGGGTCAGTCAGTGGTACTGAGCTCAAGGGCTCTTACTACAGACAGAGGGATCAGAGAGGAGAGGGCGAGAGGACTGGGACTAAAAGTGTAATCAGTTTTCTGATTGGAGCAGATGACCCCGACACTGACCACTGCAGCGCTGCTCGGTCGGCTGGAGGTGTGAAATAACGAGGATCTTCCTCTGGACACAACTCTGGCGTTGTTTGTTCCGCAGCGCCAGTGTCCCCAGCAGGGGCGGAGTTTGCCTGTGTGTGTGTGTGTGTGTGATTTTGTGCATGTGTGCATCAATGTGTATGTGAATGTTTGTGTGTTTGAGAGCCAACCCTGAACAAAACTGCCAGGGGACTTAAAGGAAGGACACTTGGAAAGTACAGACGCTTAACAGGAGCTTGATATAAAAATAACTCTTAATCGCAAACAATACATCAAAAAAAGCCCAAATAATTGAAATCGACACCATTTTGGATCCATCGACAACAACAGATGCTCCTTAGATCTCTTAATCCTAATTAAACCCTGCAAGCACACTGATGTGGATGATTATCAGTAACCTGTAAATGATTATGTTTTGAAAGTAGCACTCCTGTCACTCCTGATTCTCCGACTCACCGACTCCTCTTCATGATCGCCCCTGAAGTCAGCGTAGGAAACCCTGTAGCTCTCCACATGGGGGTCATCCAGCTCCCACGATGCCTCTACGCTCTGGGTGGTCTCGTCGCTGAGCTGGAGGTTTCTGACTGACTGACGCGCCACTGTGATGAACAGAAAACAGAGTTAGAATGAATGTATCCAAAATGAATGCAAAACACTTCCTGCCTTGATTTTTTGGACATTGCGGCATTTGAGAGCATGAAAACTTCCCATCAAAATGTCATCATCCTAAATTAAATAAACAAACAAAAAAATAATAATAGCTACTGTCAAAGTGTCCACAAGTTCAGTCTGAAGTAGTGTCAAGTGGACAAATGAAACAATTTTTTATAGCAGCACTTAGGAGTTTAAATAAAAGTAGACGGGATATTTTTAATGTTTTTTTGTGATACTAGTTTTAAACAAAGCAGACATGTTTTTGCTGTTTTATGTGGAGGTGAATCAATCTTTGAACAACTTGCTGTCTTCTACCAGGCCTCCTTAAAAAGTTGTGATTTTCACAGTCGCACTGGGAGTTGTAAACAAAGCAGACGTGCTGTTTTAAAGTTTCTCGAGAGGCGAATGGAACCTTAAACAAAGGAGACATGTTGCTTTTTAAGTTTTTAGAGCCGTGAGAGGAGAAAATGCTCTGACTTGATTAGCCGCAGCCTGCTCTTCAGACAAAACACAATCCAGATGGCCTCCGGGTCGCCTCAGAGATAATGAAGTTAGAGAGCTAGGGCTTCTGGGTAAGGCCAGCTTGGTTAGCATAATACTAAAAACATGCAAGACCTCCAAACTTAAGTCACATTGTTGTTGTTTTTTTTTCCATATGGACAGTGCAGCAGCCCGTCCTGCAGGGGAGTGTTATCAGGTTTTCAGAAGCAGTGAGGTTAGAGAGGCTGGATATGGGATTAAAAAAAAAATTCAAAGCCGTTCATTAGCCTTAGTGGCACTGGACGGTGTGCAGCTATTTTAGGCTTTCAGGAATTCTGCTTTTTAACTTCCTGAAACTAAATAAACAACATTAGCCAAAAATCTGCTTACTTGCTATAATTGTAGTTGTTTTCTGGCAACATGAGAAAGCCCTGGCAACTAGCGGGGCCTCTCAATTCAGTGGAGGAACGGTTTCTAGACAGATGTCCTGGCTGGAGCCGTGACTCGAGTTTGGCCAGTCACACTACATGGACAGTTTTCAAAGCAAGTACCACTTGACCTCAGGCCAGTCAACCAAAAGGGCCCCACCCAATCAAGATTATTTAAAGCTATACTGACAAGGTTTCAAAATACATTACTTAACAGAGAAATAAATCTGGCGTTACCAATTTACACCAACACACCCAAGTGTGCTGGTGTAAATTGACTTTTCAGTGCACCAGTACAGTGTGGAGGCATGCATACTTTGTCACTGAGGGTGTGATGCTTTCCACACGTTCACTATTGACATCCTGGATTCATGAGTTTTCAGTATGTAATAGCCATTAGAACAATCAGTTACCTGAAGTAGTTGTAGCAACTGTTGTAGTCCGGGCCACTGGGGAAATATATAAAGAACGTAAATCAGATAATTAGATGGAAACTCTCCTCAACAACACTATATAAATAATTAAGGGATTAGACAGAAATACATAACAAATCCCTGATGGGGAAATAGCTTTTCTCCCTCGGAGACTAGGCAGGGTAAACAAATCAATACAAATGGGCTCGCAAAGAGCTACACTTAGAGCTCAGAAATGCTAATTCTATGATCCTAATGAACATATGTCAAGAGACTGGTCTGTTGTGCAGAAAGTGGCACTGTACTGCTGCAACTGAAGTAAAAAGGTTGGGGAAATGGGCTATGTAATGCAATTTAGTAGTTTCAATTACTTCGTGATTATATTGCCTGTTGAATCTTAAGAGTATTAAATTAAATGCACACCTTATTCCACTCTCCAGACTAATTTCAACGGTGCCTTTTAATCATCATTACAAACACGGGTACCTTGTTTTGTATAATGATATTAGCCTCTTTTTCTACATAGAAAAGTCTCAGTTACTCTCAGTTTTGTAATGATTAGATAAATGGAACCAGCTCCTAAATTAGTTGCACAAGTCTACAGTGTGGTACAGGATACCTTCAGTAGAAACAGGGTAATGTGTCTTACATGTGGTCTCTACAACAGAGATGGTGTCACTCTCCGACTCATCTTTGAAAACGGCCGTCAACATGACTTCATACTCAGTCGACGGGCTGAGGTCAGTCAGAGTGTATCTGTCATCACTTCCGCTCAAAACCACCTGGAAAAGAGACAGACACACAGGTTTGGACCTCCTACAGCATCTTCTTTCCACAACGTCAACTTCAGATTTGGCATTTTCAGTAACACTTGTGTGTTTCTGATGTTTAATAACCCATTTAAATTGTAATAGTGCATCCTGGGACACAGCAAAGAAACACATCATACATGTGGAAGATGTATGAAGTTTTATCCAGTGTATTAATTTTTGTACTGGCCAATAGGAAAGTATGAAAGAGGACAACATACTAGTGCTGAAGTCTAAAAACATAATGAACTAAAATAATCACTTATGAACAGCAATGGATCATAAAAAAGTTTCTTATGTGCCATCGTTTGCCGTTTTTGACTTAAACGTGGTTATGCTGTATCTGACAATGCACTGAGGTGATAATATCTGAAGTAATACGCAATTGTTATTGACCTTGACTTTTCTCAGTTACCTTCGGGTTGTTATAAAATTTCGAGCATTAACCAACTGGCTGACAAGATTATTTATAGCCTTGTCTCCAGACTCTTTCGACACCAAGGTCATGATTGAGTTTTAGTGGAGGAAGCTACTAAAAGCACATAAAGTAATGTACCTCCTTAGGGCTCAATGAGGCATAACATAATTTTTGCCCGGGAAACAGAGAAAAATCTTGGTACATATTTTACAAAGCCGGTGCATATTTTAGCACACTGTTTGACTGCCTGAACTTCTATTTTGTTGTTACTCTTGGATAACTCCTTCTCACTTCATTTCGCCTTTAAGCAATTACACAGCGCTATTATGTACTTACGACACTTTTTGATACACTATTAGAGAAGTTGATACACTTGAACACGGCCATTGTGCATATTACAAAGCTGATTATTACAACACAAATGAATAAGTTGGAGATCTGCGGTTTCCTCGGGGTGCTAATGAAGGTCTATTCTCTTGAAGAACTGCTGCTGCAGGAGTCCGAGCAGCCGCTTTAATTTATGCCGCACACAATGATTCAGGCGGGGAGGTGAATACAAAGAGGTCATCAAAAGTACAGCTTGCCTCCATAGAGACCAACTTTGAAATTAGAATTTACTTTAGATGGCTCAATAACCAAATTACTTGCAAGAATTTGTTTCTTTGCAGTGCTCTCCGAGGCACAGATAAAAATGCTAATTTCACCAGAGGGGCCGGAGATTTGCTATTTCCCTGGCTGGAACAGGCAGGTAGTCTTCAGCATTATGCTGACAGTTCGACAGGCATGGTCAAGCTTAATTGCTCACTCTCTCCTGTTTCTTTAACATTTTGCTTTTTACAAAACAGCCCAGCCCACAATGGGATTTCCCTTGTTAAAATGAGGCGTCAAACAACCACTTCACTGAAAGAGTGAAAAAGCTCGAGCACGCAGAGCAACCCAACATCTGTTTTCAAAAAGGCATCAGGACAACGGTTGTACAAATGCATCCAAACAGCATGAAGCTTAAAAGCAGAGAAAGGATCAATAATATTATCACTTTTATCCAGAATCTTTAGATTATCATAACCACATTTTAGGGGATTATAACTCTTTGGGTGTGAGCGTCTGCACATGTGTGTCTGTGTCTGTGTGTGTGTGTGTGTGTGAGAGCGCGAGAGTTACGTTTAATCT
>OMLF01051026.1:0-12256 GCA_900302615.1 Holocentrus rufus
GATTTCACATTTATTTATTTATTTTTTTTGCAAATGCAACTTCCACTGCCACCCCTGGAACACAAACTGCCCTTCAAAAGCCTGGCAGGATTACCCCAGTCCAATTTATCTAATTTTAAAGCATTATTTACCTTGTTGCATTTAAACATTACATTACTTACTTAGCTAATGATGAAAAAATAAGAAACACATACATTTATTCTCATACATGTATATCTAGTTTAAGAAGCATATGCCTCCTCCCACCACGTGGTGTGACTAATTGATTTCAGTGAATCAAAACAGATGCTCAGCTCCGGCTTTGATCTCACTGATTGTTTGGTTGTTTCTCAACTTCTCATTTCTTGGATTATTATTACCCTCTTTAAAAACCAGATGGTCCTTTTGTAAAATATATAGAGCTCTGCGACGCTGAGAGCTGGAAATCTAATTTAAAATGTGCAATACAGTAATAAGTCAGAGGTGCTGTAGAGGCAAGAAGAATAAGAGCAGATAATACTTTCACACTCAGAACAAAATTTTAATTTGGTATAGTAACTCACGGCACACAGCTTCATAATATTGATTTTTTTTTTGCTATTGCCTTTGGCCATTCTGTAGCTATGAAGTTGACAGAACAGAGCTATTAATTACATCCGCTCTAAGCATTGCATTTGCTTTTTATCCTCTCCAGATTATGCTCCACATCCTTTCCTCCAAATATATGCACTCTTTTATAGCCTATTAACAACTGTTGTATAAAATATGAGCCATTACACTTCAGTAAATATAACTCATTCCTCTCCAATAAGGATATGCACATATGTTCACATGTATGCAAAATTGCATGGACACCCAAACCAATTGCATGGACAAAGCAAAAATTCCACTTTTCAACACTTTGGTTTCAGATCAAAGTGTGAGATTTAAAAACGGTGGCTTACCCTGAGCATTTATTAGACAATGATGGTAACTGAAATAGAATGGTAAGGGGAAAAAAAAGACCCTCTGCAGCCAAGCCCCTGCGGCCTTTGAAATATAAAGTGGAAGTGCTTCGAATTTTAACAACAGCTTGTTAACACTGCGAGCCACCCTCCAGCACTGCAGCACCGTGCCCCCAGCTTGCCGCCCCCAAGAGTGAAGCTGTGCCAAGACAGATACAGTGCATCTCCTTAGCAAGGGTCCCTGCTTGCTGGGTCACTGAGATGATGCCGTGCCACAGGGGAGCCCGCAGTTTAAGCACTGCACTCAGCCTGTCACCTTTAATTAATAGAGGTTACCAACATTATACATCACTGTCATTTTTCATTTTCATCTCCCCTCTCTCTCTGTCGCTTTCTCTCTCACTTGGTTGTTTGCTATTTCTTAGTATTCATCTTCATTTCTATAACTGTATTCCTCCAACTGTACACCTCTGTATTCAGATTCACACTTTACTTTGATGTTATCTTTTCCATGCACTTCATCTAATCCTTGGCCTCTCATCTAAGCTTCAGAAATGGCTATGCGCCACACGAAGATATCAGATTTTGTGTACTACATGTATGGTTTTCTGTGTGTATTGTTTTGCTCTGTGTTTTGTGTATAGTGCCTGTGAGCGAAGGGTTGGGGTTTGTGGGCTGTATTCCAAATGTGTGTTTTATAGATTCGCTGTCTTGTGTCAGGTTATATGGCATCACTTATTGTGAGATGCATCCATCCCATTTATTATATTTAATGAGAATCTCCTTGATGTGAGTGTTCATTGTAGGTTATATATTTGAACAAGATTCTCTCTCTCAAAGCCAACAAGCAGAGTGCCAAGAGTGCAATCAGTTCTGCTAGGATGTACAGCCTGGAGCTGCTGCATCTAAAGCAATAAAGATTCACTTTGAGTGCTTACACAAAGTGTTTGTTTAACCTATCACACCCAAAGGAGCTGAATTTCATAACAACACTATCACTTTTGAAGCAGGAAATTTACTGCTGCTCCCCAGAAGTCTGAGACCTTTCACAGTCACCTTTCTTGTCTTTCAAAATTCACTTGTAATGCAGGTGTTCATGATGAACTGGGGTGGGTGGTGGTGTGGTATCGCTAATAAAGAGGCATGACACATTCTTCTCTCCAATATCTGGAGGTCAGTGCTACAGTTCTTATATCTGAAGCCTTACCTAGGGTGTATTGTTCTTTAGCAATTTGCTGAAAATTAATCCACAATAATGACATTAGATTAGTGAACAAATCAGAGTAGTTGTATACAACTAGAACATTTCTGGAGAAATTTTGAAATATTCCTGCTGCTTGGTACAACCACCTATGGTGTGCATAGGTGGTTGCTAGGGTGTTGCTAGGCTGTTGCTATGGTGTTCTGTATGGTTGCTAGAGTGTCACTAGACTGTTGCCATGGTGCTCTTGATGGTTGCTGGAGTGTTGCTAGGCAGTCACTATAGTGTTCTGTGGGGTTGCTGTGGTGTCACTAAGCGGTTGCTATGGTGTTCTTGATGGTTGCTGGGGTGTTGCTAGGCAGTTGCTATGGCGCTGTGAATGGTTGCTAGGGTGTTGGTTAGTGGTTGTAATGGTGTTCTAGATGGTTGCTAGGGTGCTCTGGATGGTTGCTAGGGTGTCACTAGGTGGTTGCTGTGGTGTCCTGAATGGCTGCCAAGGTGTCACTAAGCGATTGTCATGGTGTTCTGGGTGGTTGCTAGGGTGTTTCTGAGAGGTGGAAGACTGGTTATGCACCAAAATTTGTACAGAAGATTAAGAATACATAAACCATAAACCATAAATAATTAAGAATAAATAAATAAACATATAAAGAATAATATTCAGTACGATGAATAATAGTATGTTCCTGTGTTGCACGGCAGGAACATAATTACCATTGTACTCTGTTCTATTACATTACATAGGACAAAAGAACAAGGGAAGGGAGAGAGGACAGCAATAAAGGAGAAAGTAGAAAGAGGAGGAAGAAGGGGGAACATATATGCAAGAGGGATCAAGGGATAATAGAATCCACGACCAAGTATATTTTGCTTTTGCTGCACTTTTAAGTGATATGAATAATTTTAAGGTCAAGTGTTAAGTGCAGTAGATAGCACTCGAGAGCCTGCTGCTGCTATGAATATTAATTGTTCATCCCACTGAAAAGACTATTAAAACTTGCCTAGTTCAACTAACTTTTTTGTCTATTGTGTATAGGCCTAAAAAACTCGCAGTCCAAACTATGACAGCATTGCACAGGATTTATACAGCAACTTCATTAAGGAGGCAAAACATGTTTCATGACACAAACATGAATGAATAATAGGTATTAAAAGGGGACTCATATAACATTTATGTAACTTTTCTGTAACATGATCACAAAGATCTGCTAGTTGCCATTTTTAATGAGAAGTCCCTGCAAGTAACCTACCAGATTTCACTACTGGCTGTCCCCTGCACTCCTCTGTGCTTATGATTAAATAATAAAATGATATTCTACTGTAAATGAATCTAAAAGGGCTAAATAAAGCTCAGTGAAGCACCTTTTGAACTGAGGACAATACTTGAAATTCATTTGTGAAAAATTTGTTTTCCCATTAAACATTTGATGCATTCAAGTTAAATAAGGCCCATTTTTCAAATGTAGAGGGTTGTGCTTGTTATATTCACACTTTTTATATTTTTTTTGCATTATTACATGAAACTGTTATATGTATTCTCTCTCCCTTTGACTTTGTCAGTGCAGGGTATAATCTATAGTCTGTTGATAGTCACGAATTAAACTGTATGTATTTGTGTGTATGTGTGTGCATGCATTGTAGGTGCACTGGGATTTTGGATTTCAGATTACTGGCATGAAGCTGTTGCATGGAGGGAAAACAAGCAGTGGCATTTGGAGCCGAGACAGGAGAAACTCTCAAATGATGTTTTATTCAGAGCAGAGAGACTGAGTGTGTGAAGGAAAGAAAAGCAACGTGCATAAAGACAGATGCAAAAGTGGGCTTCAAGGTCTAATTCTAACCATGAAAATACGGTCAATTGTGTTTGTGTGTGTTTGTGTCTGTGTGTGCGTGCATGTGCATGCGTCCGTGCGTGTGTGTGTGTGTGTGTGAGAGAAAGAGAGAGAGAGAGAGAGACCTGCTCCCAACAGACAAAACAGAGTCTGACTTAATCAACTTAATTGGTTAATGTTTGACAGATAAGAAATCAGAGGCAGATGATTCCTCTCTTGCCAGACACAATAATTCTCTAACAGGAGAGAAATGGAAAAAAAATGCACAAAGACAACTGGCTGTCGCTGTGTCTGCTACTGGAAAATCCATTTGAACACGTCTCTATGGGATGAGCAAACACATACCACTGTGCCTGTGTGCTCAGGTGGTATGAAAATGTGATGATTCTGAATAGAGGTTGGCATACAGGACCACACACCACATTATTTCTACAACAAAGGCACCTTGTAACATTTATCATCTTCAGATAATCAGAATGTTTTTGTCCCTTTTATATTAACCTTTAAAGCATGCTATTTGTGGCATGAAAGAGCAGATAATGTCTTTGCCCGCTGAGTTAAATATGTTGAGAAATGTCCAGCCCTTTGATTTCATTCTAATTTCTAAATGTAGCCCTTACTGAGATTGAGTTTGGCATCCATGATCTAGAGGGATAAACAGACCATGTTTCCATTTACCAATTACTAAAAAGGTCAAAAAACAGAAGTGGAAAAGCCAATACCCTAGATGCATCACTGAAAAAAACACAGTCATTATTAACCTTAGGATAGACCAGGGGAATTTATCATCCAATATGACATTTGATACAGATCACACGCTTTGGATCAGTGCAATTTCATAAAGTCATAGAGTGCAGAACCAATTAAGTGTTTGGTCTGTTGCACGGCTTCCCTACTTGAGGATGTCATAGTGGTAAATAACAACAATAACAACAATTTGCCCCTACATTAACTATGCTGTAATTGCTGGGAAAAGCATCGCTCAACTCGGCTTTTTAACTAAAGAAAAAAAACAAATTCAAATGATCACATAAATAGATATACACAGACATACAATAGCTTTCAAGCCTTTACAGTATGTGTTTGTCATGTGTTTGTCTCAAATGTGTCTTTAACATGGTAAAGAAGTGTTAATGCATTAAAAATCTTGCAATAATATAATAACGAAGGATACCGACACTGGATCCTGCTGAAGCGCAAATGCAAGAAGTCAAGAAGTATGTCGCAGCATTTCACTGAATAAGGTTAAAATTCCAGCTCTTCACTTGTCGGTAGCGCATTTGTCAAACAGAGCCAGGAGTTTCTAAAGCATGGCACTAAAGAGAAAATGTTCCTACAGCACTGAGATTGACAAAGCACATGAACATATTGAAAAAGAAGGGGAGCATTATAAAAGTAGAGAATATAAGTTTTAAGTAGGAAAACAAGAAGACTCACTGGCCTTACTGTACCTTAGAAGGTGGCACAAACGAAAAGATTTGTCTCCCTTCTGTCCAGACACCCCGGGTAAAGATGCTGATAAGGCTGAAGGACTTGATGCATTTCAGCATGGACCAAATCCTTTAGGGGAAAGACTGAATATGATGACCTGAAGATACCGGGGACGTGCACTCCCTCTCTCTGAGGAGCTAAGCTAACAAAGATGAATGAGCAAAGCCAAATGGGAGGATAAACAATAGGCTTCATTGTTTTAGGTAATAAGTTCAGCCAGTCAAAGAAAACTATTTGAAATCATGTTGCATGACATCTTAGTCAGCTGATGACACACATGAGGTCATGGGTCTGCTCAAGACAAGTGGGAGACAAGAGTTAAAAGTAACCATGCACACGCAAGAGGGAAATTTGTCTGTGTCAGATATGTTGACTAAGCCAAATGCAGTGATTCTCACGATACTTAATATTATAACGAAGAAAGTATTTCCTTTTTTAAGCAGAAAATAGGAGTTTTGTGTACCTTCTAAAGTACTGCAAGAAGAAAAATCCTTGTGCTGCCACATTTTAAAGCGCTGAAAAGACAGCTGTTCACAAAAGAGTGAAGATAGTTAATAAAAGTGGAGGACAAAGGAAGATTGATTGTACCTTGTGATAGAAGTCCCTGGAAGTGATAAGGTAAGGGAAGGTCTGACCAAACATTCTTACTATCCCAGATTATTTTGCCCAATTATCCCTCAAAATACGTGACATTTCTTTACTCATAGTCTATGTATGTGTCATAATTGATCATTTGAATTTAAAGAGAAAGCCCTCCTCATTATGAGCTTCCATACAGTATATGAAAAAAAAACAACTTCACTGTCCTTTATATTTGCTTTAGAGATATATTTTACAGCACAAACACAAAATAAAGACTAAAACTGCAGAACATGGCAACACATAAAAAATTATAGCAACATGTCAGGTGAGCCAAAATGTGTGAATGTGCATGAGTCTGTCTGTGTTAGCCACGTGTTGGCTGTTGACCTGTCCAGGACGTTTCCCTGCCTTCCCCCAAATGCCCCTTGTGACCCTGAGTAGGAACGGTATGGAAAATGAATGGATGTCACTGGAACAAATGTCATGTGAAAAGCATGCCTCTTTGCCATGTACTGTACTGTTCTCCATGAGGAAGCAGGATGTTCCTGTTAAAGCACCACAGTAGCAGGCTGACAGAGACAGGATTTTTAAACTTAAGACTAAAATTTTTAAACTGCTTTATTAGTACCCATGTAGTATGGCACTCTTGAGATACTATTATATACTTTATTTCCTCACATTATGATGTAAAGATCCACTTTGCACTTGATGGTGCAACATCTTTATAATCTGTGTTGGTAAAAGCCAGACTAATTGACTTTTCCAAAGTAAATTCCTAACTATTCATATTCTGTTCATTTGCTCCTTACTATTAATCATCTTGTTAGAGAGGTTCTCTATAAAGTAGCTTACCATCTGCCACCATTATACTGGACATAATGAGCTCAAACCAATTTTTATTACACAAGCAAAATACACTCAAAACCTCGCTACCCTGAACCCTGGTTTCGTACACAAACAAGAACAGGGTCAATAAGTTAATTACAAACCATGAAAACTGCGACTTCAAAGACAGCCAATTTCCTTTCTTTCCCAATTGATCGGAGCTTCTCTTCATTGATCCGAGCCTTTCTATTTTCCTTTATCTCTCTCTGCTTTGTGTTTTGTTGCTGTGGCAGAGTCTGAGGCATGCCCAGTTCTTGGAGAGGCAGTGGGACTCAGGTGGTGTTAAAAATGCCAGTTAAAGTTAAATTCTTGACGGATGGTCATATGCATGGCACAGTATGTAAAAAATTAGGGCAGTCAATCGATTAAAATTTTTAATTGAATTAATTGCATGATATGCTGATTAAATAATAGAATTAATGACAAACAGTCATATATATCTATATTTTCAACATCTTGGTGGCACACTTTCAAGTTTTATGAAAGTGAGTGAAAGTGGTAAGGTGGTTAGGTGACCATTTTGGGTGACCGTGGACAGGACTGTGTCGGTTGCAGCTTTGCAGCCTTAATAATAAAGGCAGTGCATGCTTGGTTTGAGTAAGCTAAGAAATACCACTGCTCAACCTTCTGTATCAAATGCTTAGCTTCAAATGGGAAAAAAGGCAGACTGGCATTACCATTCTGTTGGCTGCTGTTTGAATGAAAATTAAAGCTAGGACAGTGGGCATTTGATGAATGGCCATGTTGGCACTGTATTGTGAATTACTCAGAGCTAACCCCTGTGACTTGTCATTACACAACTAATTAGAGGGTTACAGTAATGCGTTTGTCCAACCGTATTGTGTCACATGGCGTGAAGGCGTGAACACTGGACTTTTCACAAGGCTCGGCATTTTTAAAGATATATTTCTTTGGCAAACAATGTTAAGCCATGTCATACCATGCTACATGTGCAGCATTAGTAGATCCAGTATTTCTCGCTTGTTTTGAAAGACTGCAACATGCATATCTCCTCTCAAGCTCATAGCCCTACTTTCACTGTGTCAAGCATGTACTCTGAAATCATACACACAAACATTTTAATTCTGCTTTTCAAGCATGACACTGAGCCAACAACAGGTGTAAGAGGGAGATAGGGAGGATGATTAATAATACAATATTGTTCAGTAACATCACAAGGTACAGTATGTGTCATGAGAAAGATGAATGAACAGACAGAAAGGAGTTCATTATGCTCCTGTTTCTCATTGGACCAAGGTGCCACACTTCTCGTATGAGCCACGCCTTCTGGATCAGCTACAGTGATTGATTGGAAGCCGAGAAACGTTTGGATGCTAAAAGCCTCCAGGAGAGATTCCACAAAGTGCTGGCAAGAAGCCAAAGCTCCCTCATAAAGCTTGCCCGCTCATTCCATATATGTCCAGAGTGAAGGTCAAACAACTCTGCAGCACCGTTTAATACATTCACCCCTAATTTACAAGAAGGCGTCCTTTACCCCAAGGTTTTCACTCTTTCACTCTCTGAAATGTAGCGCTCAATATCGCAGGCTGGTGCAGATAGAAAGGAGAAAATGCTTTTCCGCTACAAAGTGTCAATCCTTCCACAAAGCAGGGTACATGCAAGATATCGGCTTGGGAATTCCTCATGAAAGGAAACTCGCTTTTTTTGTGTTGACACTGGATAAGCATGGGGCTGATTACAGAAAATGGATAAAGTTTTGCATGGAAATGAAGATAAGAATGAGCGTGATTGTTGGAGATGAATGATAGAGATAGTATAGTGTATTAAATACTGTTGCTTGCAAAAAATGCACAATATAACTATGAGTGGCTGGTACTGAGGAAAGCTAACTCACAGCACACCAGGAGGTACTGAGGAGGAATGAAGATAAAACAGCAGCTCTGCCATAAACTTTCAGTTGGCACCTGTTACTCTACTTCTACACTGAAACAGATGGCTGCAAGGCGAGGAAGAGTCTGTTTGTCTGTCTCTCTTTTTGTCTCTTGGATCTCGATCAGGAGCCTGAAGTGAAAAGTGAGACTTTATCTGCTCGTGCCCAGATGCACCCCTGGAACATCACACTTCTTCTTATCTCACATCCTGCCCGGAGTCACAATCTAATGGCAATTTGAGAAGATTTCCCCTGGTTGACAGTGTAAATTGATGGGATACCGGTGTCTGTTTGGGAGTGAAAGGCAAAGTAAGAGGAAAGTGCTCCGACGGCTCACGGGTGCTCTTTTCTCCAGCAGGTTAAATAAGCCTTCAGAACAAAAACAAAGTCCTGGAAGTCTTGCCTCTACGAGAGAGGAATATTTCTAGAAAGTACAGACAATTATGAAAAAATGCCTAGGGGAACCCGTCTTTAAGTAAGAAATATGTACTTTTATTCTTCAAGCAGGGCAACAAGGCAAACCAACGTGTATTGACACTCACTCCTCATCAGGGATGAAGACTTGATTAAATAATACTGTTTTGTAGGCAGGGAAAGTAATTGGGTTTTGATTCAAAATATATAAGGAAAATAAAAAAAAGTGAGAAATATTTAACTCTGCAGAGGAGAAAATAAATCCTTGCAGCACCACATGGGCTCATTTGGAGAAAATAAAAGCATGGACAACACAAAAACATCTTGAATGCAGGTGTCAGGCGTTGAATTTGAATGTATTTCTGCCAAATGTTTTATGAATGTCCAAGTTTTGCTTCTGGCAGCATCAAGTCTTCTGTCTCTGAGCGCTAATCACACTCCTACAGTCCCTCCGTCTCGCAAAGTCTACTTGATAAGCCACACAATAGTGTAAGTCCACTCACTGAGGGACAATTACATGAGGACTCAATCATTCCATTCAGCCCACGATTGCACCATGCAGCCCACATGCAAGACCACACTCATTAAATTACAGCAAACAAGTTAAAAAGGAAGCACAAACAACACCCAGCAGATTGGCTCACTTTGTTTGGGATTAGTTTTTGCTTTCAGGCCGTTGCAGATGCTTTGTGTGAAGTGGTTGTTTTGTATCAAGAGAACGTTTCAAAGAGTTTCCACTAAGGTTTGATGAATGGACTTCAGAGGAGTGTGGGAGCAGATTTGCTGGAGGCTTATCTCTACCTGTATCAGTCCACACTGGGTGCCACACCTTAGGCACTTCCTTCACACTCCAGCAGCAGTGCTTCAGATATCCATCGACTGAACAGCATCCCAAAAGCATGAGTGTACCATAATGGAAAATTGCATTATAGGACTTCAAAAGATGGACAGCAGATCACCAAGTGTGAAAACCGCTGTGATCTAATTTAACAGATCCAATTTGAAGGAAGAATGTATATCGTAGACTATCAGCGCTTTCAGACTCGCATTTTCAACTCAGAGTGACCCCAAGTTAAGCACACAAGCAGTTTCACATTCATTTTCACCGCAGGGTGCAGCCTTTCAGCCCGGGGTGAATTCAACTCTGCTTGGGACCAGGGTTGAAATTTCCCTGGGGCGAAAAATATCGAGTGAAAACAGCAAGGTGGAGCTCATCACGTTGTGTTGGTGGCATTAAGAGGAGCAGCTCACATCAGCTGACAT
Source organism: Holocentrus rufus (assembly GCA_900302615.1). NCBI lineage: Eukaryota > Metazoa > Chordata > Actinopteri > Holocentriformes > Holocentridae > Holocentrus > Holocentrus rufus. The sequence continues at coordinate 10,483 of OMLF01051026.1, forward strand.
TAATGTGAGAGCAAATAAACTGGTATTATTCCAGATAACAGTATTAGCTACATAAGGAGCAGTTTAGCCCAACGGTGAAATTTGCCAAGTGATGAACATCTGGGGAAGTGAGAATATTCAAGGAAAGGGATTTTTACAGCGATGATACACCAGGTTACTGTGGTTACACTGTTCTCAATAACCTAGACATTAAATTGGAGAAATGATTTAAAATGCATGACTCCTCGGCTAGGGTGAAAACACCTTCCCCAGCCCTGGGGTGAGTGTAAATCTGCTAAGTGATTTAAACAAATGTGAAAAGAAGCAGGGGTGAAATCGAGGGTGAGTCCACTGGGGTGAGACCTCCTCATGCAGTCAGACCTGGTTTTTAGCTTGTAATATGAGTTGGTTTGTGAATCAGAACAGAATAAGTCATTTAAAGCTAGAAGACCACAGCAGAGAGATTTTCTCAAAGCACATTTCCTAACAGACTGTCTTGTCAGCAGTTTCTTTTAAGCTTGACCTCCATGCATTTTTGAGTTTATCCAAGAGTTTTGAAATGATTTCATCAGCCCAAGCGGTGCAGAATTTTACTCACAAAGGTGTATATGAGCCCTCAAGACAATTTGAAATGTAAAAATCACCACAATTGGACATTATTGTGTTAATCTATCTGACAGACATGAACATTCCATTTTCAAATTTCAAATAATGCACATACCCAAGCATGCACATTCATAACCTCTGTCTTTCTCTTTTCCTCCTTACTCTCTTACTGAAGCAGACTTTTCCCCTCCTCCTTCAAATGCAAATGAGCACTATCTATAACCCATTGAGAGGGGAAGTCAATTATTCCGTCCATTTATGCCTCCATTCACATAATGACACAATTTTTCCGCCTAAAATTATAATTTCAGTCCATTGCATGGGCAATTACGCATTGTAGTTGTAAGTATCTGTGTTCCTGTTTTTGCTATCTTAGTCACTTTTCATTGCCCACTGAGATTTTTGTACCACCCTGAGACACTGAACTGCAACCCCGTCCCTCTTTCCTGTTTTGCTTATCTTGCTCTGAGGTCTCCCTGCACAGTGTCTCTCCATCTGTATCCCTCCTCTAGCCCCTTATCACATCTGCCCATGCAATCTGCACCTCCACCCTTTACTTCCAAGCCTTTTTTTTTCCTCAATTCACAGTGGCCACATGGCTGTTCTACATGGATACTACACTTTCCTGTTCATCTTTTCTTTTTTCGCTTTTATTTATCCCCAGGAGTCATTTTTATTGCCCTCGTTAGATTTTTTTCTTTATTTCAGCACATCCTCGCAGTACATTTACATTCCTTTGTTCTCTTCACACCTGGGAGCTGCAGTGTACAACAGCAGGTTTTACTACTGCCCACTACGCAGCATCTGGCTCACCTGGAGGCAGGCTGATCATAATGACAGCAGATGATTGAAGGCGAGAGAGCCAGCCCCTGTGCAGATTTTACAGCTTGTTTCTCTAATCTCCTTTAATTTATGGATTCCTGCAACCAATACAGTGATATCACTTCTTCCCCGCGGGTTATAATTCATTTTTGTTACCCTCAGAAGTGACCTGTCCAGAATACACCATAAACCCCGGCTAGTGATGTATGACATAACCACGCTGCAGCCACCCTCAAGCTCTGCTGCTATGCTCCCACATTCCCATGTCACTCATCCTCCTCCCACCGCTGTTCTTTCATCAAACATTACACTGGTCTTTTATAACACTTCAACATCTCTTCCCCTGCTCTCTCTTTCACCTTTGCCC